>CP050227.2:16900721-17050721 GCA_012066045.3 Morus alba | reverse complement strand
TGGGGACTAAAATCTAAAAGGTAAAAAAAAAAAAAGTTTGAAAAGAGCTTCACTATGAACTCCAAACCAGGGAATCACACGCAGAATTTTGCTTTTGGGGAATCAAAGACCAGTCTTATTTTTCTTCCCCAACAAAGTTAGGCAGCCCTCAACGACAATGACCTTTCAGTTCTTCCCAAAACCTCCTTTTTATTCATTTCCGAATTCCACTTTTATTTTATTCACACCACAATTTTATTCCCACTCTTTAACGTTTGTTTTAGTCATAAAACAATGTCGGTGTCTAGCTCCGCACTAATAGAAAGTGAGTCCTTATAATATCATGAGCTCTGTTGTCACAAATGTGTTTCACAGTCTTCTGATTATGGAAGTCATTACCCTCAAGATCGTGAAGATATCTCAAAAACTCAATTCTTTGCGAATTAACATACAAAATAAAATAAAATATGTATACTACACACGTGTCGGTAAAAAAAAATAACTACCACCATTAGTTCCAAACAAAAGTGATCTAGCTACACACGTGTCGGTAAAAAAAATAACTACCACACGACAAAAGGGAAGTCTATTTCTTATGGTAGTTATGTTACCAATAGTGATAAATATTATATATATATATCTATTGACCAAGTTAGAGGAACTAGAAAAGATGTAATCCGTGTTAAAGGAAACAATAATCTTAATGGAGAAGAATTTTTAAGTAGCACCTAAATTATGGAGTCCAAAGAAAAGGAGATATCATTATCAGAGGTCAGTGGTGGCGTAGAGGATTTTGGGTCTACTCCTTGGACAAAAGGGAACATAACATATGTATACTTTCGCCCCGCCCAAAGCTAAAAAGGATTACCCTTGAATAGTATATGTACTTTGAAGAGCTGGCTTAAACGGAATCAAAAAAGAGAAAAGCGCAGGAGCTTTACAGCTGATCATTCCCTTCAATTTGTAGAGTCTTGTGTGGAGGAAAAAAAAAAAAAAAACCATTTCTGATACGTGTTAAATCTTTTATCTATTAAATTTATATAAAATTACATAAAAATAAAAAAATATATAAATATAACGGTTAAAAAAATCTAACCTATCGATAAGCTATGCGTATTAAAAAATCTTCAAAAAAAAAAAAAAAAAAAAAAAAAAACTTATGTTATGTTGGTCTTTAGGGATGACAATAGGGCGGAGGATGATTTCCCATCCCTATCCCCATCCCCATCCCCCCACTTAAAGAGAGACGGATTAGAGTCAGGGATTCTCCATTAGAGAAACCTTATCATACCCATTTTATTCTCAATTATATATGATTATGCATTTTAAAATTATAGTGATTTAAAATAAAAATAAAATAAAAATTCATTATAAATTTAGACTAAAATTTAAAAGTTCCATAAAAAAAAAATTAAATTCTTTACATATTGAAAACTTAATTCAAAAGTAATAACTAACACATAAGTGAAAAAAAAAAATTTAAAACATCTCATTCTTTGTCCATTTCTAATAACTTCAATCTTTCATTACATAATTACACGCTATTTTTTCTCAAACATCATAGTTCAAAAAACTTGAATCTTAATAAAAAGCATTATAACATATTTATCCTCGTCCCACCACAAATCAAAGACTAAATTTTATCCTCGTCCCTATTTTCATCATTTAATAATTATCTCTCGTCCTCACCTCGTTCGCAGCGGAGCCGTCCCCACGAGAATGTTGCCGTCCCTATTGGTCTTGCACTTATAATTGAAAGGAAAATTGTTTTGATCCCAACACACCACTAGCCTTTACCAACAAATGAGTTCGAGTGTTGTTGGTCTTGCACGTGTAATCAAAAGAAAAAAAGAAAATGTTTTCACCTCAACAAAACGGACCCACATATGAGTGATGGGATATTACTGCTCTGTTGGGCGTGTAGCACTGCCAACTTGAAATAAACGAGTCAATTTCAAAGTTCTCAATTATTAGAAATCCCTATTTGATATCCGCCTATACACATCAAAAGGGAAGAACCAGCAGGAATTAGGTAAAATGACTAACATCATGTTGAAGACTGTCTGATAATAAGCACAAAATTGGTGCTATTTTGTAACCCTTAAAGAACGCATTAAAGTCCAAACTCCCCACTAAATGCGAGTCTTGTCTCCTCTTAAATTCTCACAATAACCAATATTTCAACTCAGTGCAATAGTAAAAATGAAGCATAACTTCCTTCAAAAAATAAAAATAAAAATAAAAACAAAGGGGTTTTCTTTTTTGACCAAATTTGAGTGTTTTTTTAAATTTGATTATAACATTTTATAACTTGAATAAAAGCTGAGTAAAATTTTCTAAAACTTAAAAGAACGTACATTTTTGAGTTGTCTTTTTTGAGGTTTTGTACATGCCCAAAGTTTCTTGAAAACCTTTTTCTTTCTCATTATCATTTGCATTTTCTAACACAAATTTACAAAACCCTTCCCTCTTCCCAAAGCAAAAAAAACAATATAGTGAAAAACGGCATCACAAGAAACATATATTGTCTGCCTTTTTTTTTTCTACAGGAGTCGAGAGGAATGAACAGCATTTTCAGCAAAAAAAAGGAATAGAAATCCGCCACCATTACATGAGTTCGTAGGCTAATTTTTTTTTTTTTTTTTAGAAAAAAAAAAAAAAAAACCTTCTTGATCATAGAAAAACATTAAACAAAATGTCACATACGATTACAAACAAGTCTCTCCCAAACTTTAGAGTTTGGTGGGCACTTTAGGTTGAAAATTCCCACTTTCTTCACTTCAATGAAGAGTCTAGAGCCATCCGGTCTTGCTTACCGCTAACTACTGAAAACAGACACAAAAATATTAAGATCTAGTTAGAACCAATTACCATATCAACCAAGAACTATAAAATACATGTACATATATATACACGTGTGTGTGTGTGTGTGTGTGTGTGTGTGTGTGTGTGTGTATCAAAACTCACGGCTAAGAGCAGAAAGTTCAGAACTCTTGAGCACTCGCAGCCTCTTCACTGTTGAAACAAACATACTGCCAACCCAAACATAAGAAAACTCAATTAGAAAATACCAAAAACAATTCATGTATTCAAATGAAAACGTTCTACAAACCACCACAGTTAAGATGTCACAAAACGACAAGTTATTGCCTTGAATGTAGCTAACGTACACACACACACACAAGGAAATAGAATAAACAGGAGCTGAGATGGTGAGGCTAAAAAGATTAGGAATCTAATGCTGTTTTTGCCTTGGGGAATGACTAAACAACATGAACCACACAAATTATGGAATAAATAAACAAAGGATAAAGATAAAACAAGAGATAAATATAAAATATAAAAACAAATTAAAAACAAGAAGATTAAGATGAGAAAATGCTTACTGCCACGGGACATCCCCAACAAGCATTCTGTCTCCTTCGTTATCTTCATAAACAAGAGTATATTCCCCACTTCCGTCAAGTAATCCTGTTATTGCCTTCTCTTCTTCTTGCTTGATTTGGATTCCACCAGCCGAGGAATCTCTTTGGGCTATAAACACAATAACAACAAAAGACAAAAAAAAAGTTAAAAAAAAAAAAACAACTCTGTCCCAAGTCAGATCAACACATGTAAGTATGTAGTTCGGGAAAAAAAAAATCGGATTTTAGTATTTTTACCAGCAAGTAGGCCGCGGAAGAGTTCATCAACGGCAGAGGAGAGCTTTTGATAGCTGTCGTAGGCTTTAAGGTCGACTTTTCTTCCAATAGGGACGCCATCCATATTGATCTTCACAAACAGACCTTTTCCGCTAGTTTCAACCGGTTTGTCCCTTGGAATCTTGTCGTTTTGAGGTTCTGTTGTTGCGGGTTTTGAAGAACTGGAGCTGGCCAGATTCCTCCTGAACGAACGAATTGGAGGCCAACCCACAACTGGAGCCGGGGCAGTTCTGTTTGTTTAAGAGAATGATTAGACCAAAAATGACAGAAGCAAAAAATGTTGGGAGAGAGAGAGAGAGAGAGAGGAAGTTTCACGTACTGAGAAAATAGAAGAAATAATTGCATGCGTTACAAATAAAGTAAAGATAGGATCAAGGTTTCATTAAAGTGGACATGGGTGGTAAATTAAAATCATTACAAGACTAGCATGGAACTGGGAAAGGGTGAGTTTACCAAAACAAAGTTTAGATAGTTGTAAGGAAATTACGGAAATGACATTCAGAAAATGTAAAAAGAAATATATATATATATATATATATATATAAGATCGAGTAAAATCACGAGTAAAAATAAATATACGAGGAGAAGAAAAAGAAGACAAAAATATGCATGGACCACAACGCAATGGGAAACAATTACGTGAGAAGACTAAATATACTCTGTAAAAAAATAAAAGACGAAAACAGGAACAAAAAAAAAAAAAGAAAGAAAAGCTGGGAGGAACCTTTTCTGAGAGGAGCTGTTGGGAACAGCTGTATTAGTTGCAGGAGAAAATGCCTTCTTTTCTGCATTTTTCTGAACTTGAGGGCAACAGGGCTGGGACGCTTCTTTTGCCACAACAGGCAAGTGAAGAAACGACGTCGTTTTCCCCTGGAGCTTCCCGGAAGAAGGCCATGGGGTTTGGTTTCTATAGCCGAGAGAAAGAAGAGACTTTTGATCTTCATCACCACCTATTTCTCTGCCGCTGTCGTTTTTGAGAGGCCAGTTTTCACCTGGAGGCCCAAGGCCAAGCCTCAGTTCAAGCTTTTTTCATCTGAAGAAGAAGATCCATGGCTGCTTCTCTCCTCGTTAGAAGTAGAACTGTTATTGTCTCTTCTCATAAGCCATTCTCTGTTTTTGGGAATCAAGTCTAGCAGCTGAGGACAAATTTCTTCTCTTCTTGTGCTTCCTCCCATGTCTATATTCTCTCAAGGGAACAGATTTGAACAAACCCGGATGGAAAATTACTACCTTTTTTTTCTTTATCACACCTAATTAGCAAAAGCGAATAGGAGAACTTCTACTACACTGGGAAATTTAAAAAAAAAAAAAAAGAGGCAATATATCAGAATCAAGACAACTTGACCAAACACATTACACATGAAATGAGCACACAACAAGTGAAACTAGAGATGGAAAGTGTCATGTACCTTCTTTTTCTTAGTCCTCAACCAAAGCTTAACATTTTGAAAGCCCAACTCCCAAATATTGCTCAAAACAACGATTGCTAAAGTATAGCTGAAAGAGAGAGAGGAAAATTTCTAGAGAAAAAGCCACCCCAGTTTCACAGCCACAACCCATGAAAATCCTTAAAACCAACACTAGTACTCCCAGAAATGAAACTCATAACATGACCATATAATTATAAAAACCCACAAAAGAAACCCCACCGAGAGGAGAGGAGAAAAAAAAAAAGAAAAAAAAAAAGGGACCCCAAATAGAAATATAGAATAACAAGCCAAAAAGCAAAAGAAAGAGAGGAGGAAGCTATAACAGGGGTAGTATTGATGTCTAGCTTTTTTTTTCTCTCTCTTTTAAATTTTTAGCACGCTTAGTGGGCTTCCTACTTTCTCTCCTCTCCTTTTAGGATATGAACAAATCCACACATACACACATTTTTTTTTTTTTTTTTTTTTTTTTTTTTACACAACAAGAGAAGAACTCCAAAAGGAATGACAAAAACCAGAGAGAGAAAGAGAGGGAAGCAGAAAACAGGAAGGGAATTAGAACAAAAAGGCACGCAACCAGAGCAAAGGCAAATTTTTCCCTTAGAAAAAACGACTTAAGGTTTGTTGACCTAAGTAAGCAAAGCGTGCTCTGCTGACCTCCTCCCCTAAAAGATACTCCTTTCCCCTCCTTATTTGTTGTTGTGTCTTCTACACTCACCAACACAAACACACATTTAAGCCCCCCCTTCTTAGCGCACACTATCCCAAACATCCCCCTTTATTAGAGTCTTGTCCAGGAGAGAGGATAAAAGAGAGAAATCAAAGTTTTAAAATTTTTTATTTTATCAATTTAAATTTTATTATAATAAAAAAAATTTATTTTGACATAAAATTACTTTACAATTTAAATTTAAAATTTAAAGAATTATTTTTTTAAAGTATAATTTAAATATAATTTTTAAATTAAATTTGAGTTATAATTTGAGTTGAAATTAAAATTTGAATAAAGTTAAGTAAAATTAAATAAAATTAAAACTTAAAAGAACGTGAACTTAAATAAAATTAAAATTTAAATTGTCTTTTTTAAAATTTTTTAGAAAAAAAATATGCCTTAAATCAACGTATTAAATAACTTAAATTTTATTTATTTTATAAATTTAAATTTAAATGTGATAATTTTTTAAAAAATTTATACTAAAAATATTAAATGTGATATAATTTAAAAATTTTTAATTATAAAAATTTAAATGGATGAAATGTAAAACGCTATTTTTGCTGTGAAAGTTGCTGATTAAATGATTAAATTAACGACGATGTTAATAATAGAGGTTTATTTTCTTTCTTTGGTTTTGTTTTGTTAAGCGTCATCAAAGTCATTGGCTTAGGTAATGGCTTTAATTATAGATAAGAAACACTATTTTTTTAATAATGTGTTTTTAATTGGGTTTCCTTTTTAGTATGTCAAGAAAGAGGAAATTGACCTTTCGGAAAAAAAAAAAAAAAAAAAAAAAAAAAAAAAAAGAAAGAAGAAATTGATGGATGGATGGATAGATGGGATGCCATTTGTTAAGTTTACTTTTTTATTTTATTTTATTTTATTTTATTATTTCCAGAGAGAAGAGAGAGAGAGAGAGAGAAAAGTTGAGAAAGGATTTGCATGATCCGTTTTTGCAGTGGCTTATATGCAATAAAAACATGCAGATACCATGATCTTGTCTGCACTCTCCCCTCAATCGCAGTACAAAATTATGCTCACCTATTATTAAAAAAGAAAAAAAAAAAAAAACAAGTCCTAGTCGTTTGATCAAAAATACATTTAGGGGGTTCTTGGGATGCGAACTGAAAATGCTTAATCTGACACACAGCTCAAGAAAACACTCTGACCCAATCAGCTTAAAGGATAGCTGCTTTTGTTGCTTTCCTGTTTCTGCTGTGGTTTTAAACGGAGTTTTTTTCTTTTTTTATTAGCCAACCAAAAAAAAAACACTATCCGTACGCTTGTTTTGCAGTTTTGGAAATTACTTGCCAAATTTACATGATAATTAACGCATGTAGTCCTTATTCTTAATCTCTTTTTCTTTATTTTTTTTATCTTGATAATCATGTTTAATTCGTAAATTTAAAATTATTTTTAATTTATGTATATTTTTTATGAAAAAATTAATTAGAATTATGACAGGAATTTTCTTTTCAAGCGCACATCATTAACAATTTAAACATTTTTGTCAAAAAATTAAAATAAAAAAAATAATGCAATTGTTTGGACTTCATCCCCAAAAGGGCTCATCTTTAATTCTTTGAGCATGTTTACTATTTGCAACATTCCAATTAATTTATACTCTCCAATTTCCCACTTCTTCTGCACTTTAACTTTAAAAATTCGATCGTTTTGATTCCTCTGCCTACGCTTCATTAATCATTATGTTGCCACGGGAGGGACGACCGATTCACGGCGGCTCTGGCTTGCGACGATAGATTTGGATCGTGACGACAAGAGGTGGAGATCCAGTGGTCATGGAAGAAGGTGGAGTTCAAGGGTTTAGCGGAGGAGATGGATTTTGGAGGAGCTACCGCAGCTATCCTGACAATGAATCGTCCTTCCAATCGCGAGTTGGACCTACCGCCGCAAGACCAATCCCTCCTCTTTCCGTCACGAGCCAGACGTTGCGAGTTAGGTCTAATAACCGGACCGCCGTCTTGTTGCCATTCCAAAGACTGCACACGGAATGTGTTGAATGATAAATTCAATTTAGTGGGTCTTATATATGAGTTTTTTAGGCTGATTTGATTTTCGTTTTGGTTTTATATTTGTTAATGTTTAATATAATTTTATCCATGGGTTTGACATGTGAGTTATGTTGGTGTTGATGTTTAATATGATTCTGGTGTTGAATATTGATGAGAATTTTTGGATTGAAATCAAGAAGGTAGCTTCATTCTTTTGCGTTTTCTTATTTAAAAGTAAAAAAAAATAAAATAAAATAAAAGTTGTCTATTGTGTCTTTTCCAGTGAGGATATTCTGGTATTTTCACCACAAATGAGCGTATATAACGGGTCATTTGATAGAAATCGTGAGAAAATGAATGAAATTGACGGAAAGGTTTAAATTGCCAATAATTAAAGAGTTTATGGACTATTTTGTCAAGTTTAAAAGAATAAGGATTAAAGTGTCACCTACTCAAGAGATGAGATTAGGGACTATATGTAGCAGTTTAACTCCCTTCAACCCGTCTGCGCGTGGTCGGTAGCTTTTTTTTCTTCTCCCTGATTCAAAAATAATAAGACGTTTAGTTTATGATATTAGAATTATTTTTTATTTACGTATATTTATTATGAGATAAATATTATAATAAATCATAAATTATGATTTAAATTATGATATAAATTCTCGAATCAAACGTCAATAATAAGCTTAGATTTTTCTCATCAACAAATAATTGATTTTTTCAAATTGATTATAATTTTATTTTGTTTCCATTACTTTGTAATTTTCCCATTTTGTAGATTTGTTTACTTGGTAGCTCCTGAAAAATATAAATGGATTGACTCACTAAAAGATTAGAGTCAGCTTTTTATATTCAGTTTTTTTTTTTTATTATTGTTATTCTCATATTTTCTTTTTAGAATTTGTGAGAATGTTTTGTAAGCTAGGTTATAGCCCTTTTGATAAGGTTAGAGATGAACTTTTGTTGAGTGACCCAATTCGAGTTTTGATTTCCATGTGCTATAATTGTTTAATATTCGAGTGAATTGAATCTTATATTTTATTTTATTTATTTCAAAATGTTATGTGCCAGTTTTATATAAGTCCAGTTAGGCTTTTCTTATATAATTATTGCCACGTATTGTTTTGTGATTTGAATTATTTTGCAAGTTGGCTTTTACTGCGATATTGTCAATTTGATATGTTGTCGATTTTGGATAACTAGTAATAATGATCTTTATGGTTTGACGTAAAGATTTAGTTTACTTGATACTTCTATATTGTGAATCAAAACTTGAATAGATGAACGAAACATAAAGGATTCTCTAAGCCTTGTTGTTTTGTTATTAAATTTTCTTCATACAAATTTTCTCTTTTTTATTTTATTTGCAACAGTCTCAAAAAATATCATTATTTTTTAATTTACTTGTATTTATTTTTCTCTAACGTTATTATTGTACCAATCTTTTTTGTGTATTTCGTCACTTCTATGTGGATACGACCACTATTTTGTGCTACAATTGACTACTTGTGAATAATACTTTTGAGTGTTAATCACTCACCAACCATCAGGTTCAAACTCTCTTGTATGACCACTCTGCCCCTTTGCTTCTTGAATAAAAACACTTTTTTTTTTAAGAATTATTCTTATTTATACCTGAAACTTTATTTTACATGCACACCCCCTCAACTTTACAATGGTGTCTTTTATGTGAGTGTTTAATGAGGGTAATTAATCTTTTTTTTTTTTTTTGCATTCAATTGATCCTTATATATGTATCTCAAGCGAAATTTTTTTATTGAAATTGGGAGTTAACTATTTTAATAAAAAAAAATTGAGGGTCCCTAATTTAAAAAAAAAAAAAAATTCATTGCGTGTTTAAATGATTCAATTCAATACAAAAATATTATAATTATCTTTATTAAACATTCACTTAAAAAATACCGTCTAAATTTTTGACTTCATTCTCAATTTGACCAGTAGTACAATAAATTTTAAAGTTTAAGTGGTGAATTGTTAAGAAAAAAATTTAAGAAACTAATTACTAAACTCTTAAAATTGAGGGGGTGACCACTGACCAAAAAAAAAAAAAAAAAAAAAAAAAAAAAAAAAAACTATATATTCTTATTTTATGAACTGCTATTTAAAAACACGCACTTTAGCTTCAAAATTTTTAAAAAGTGTCGTTTAACCTTAGTTTTAGAATTCTCATTACAAAAAAGGTACAAATACGAAAAATCTACAACCGTTTCTAAATTCCGTGGGCTGCACCAACTTACAGTAAAAATTCTTCCTTTTTAAGAGAAAAAAAATTCAAGTTTTATCTTTGTTAAATTTGTTTATGCTGACATTACTATTAAATTTATGTTTTTTTTAAAAAAAAAAAAAATTTATGTTTAGCCCCTATGTTTGGGTTAATTTTGTTTGATCCATAATGAAAATTATTACCGATGGAGATAAGTAAGAGTACTAATTCCAAATCAGAGCAATGCGTGAGAGTTTAAATAATACAACGTAAAAATAGTTGTAAAACTTTAGGACATTGATTTTCAATTTCAATTTTATTAAAGTTAAAAAGCTTTAAAAATTTTATTACAATAAAAAATTTTCATTTAAAATTAAATCTCAATTTAAATTAAAAATTAAAAATTAAAATTAATCTTCTTTAACAAAAAAAAAAAAAAAAATATCAGCGGCTGCAATTGAGCCAGCAAACATTCTTGTTTTTTCTCATGTGTTTGTGTTTCTCGTGTATCGACACGGATACGCTAATAATTCTAGTACCTTTTCCACTAGCTCAAGCTTCTTCCCACTGATAAGAGCTTCAACATATTTAGCAAAGAAAATAAGCAGTTTTCAACTCATGTTTGGTAGGAACTAGGGAGGATAAATATCTTCAACAAATAGAAACGCTTTTTATGCATTTTCTTTAATGAAATTACATTTGCTATATCTATCAAACGAAAACGTGTAGATGTGGAGATTAATGTCGAACTAACAAAGCATCACACCACAAAAAAAAAAAAAAAGATAACTATTCCTAGTCCAAAGTTTAGTTGGGAAATCCTTGTTTATATGTTTGTGATTGTTCATGCCCTTTTTAGCCTGTCTTTGAAATTTTAAGTCGAACGACCCCACGCCCCCACGTGCAATTTCGGCAAAGTATTAACTTCGTAAGAATGATTGGGATTTGCAGAGAATTTTTGGCACCCCAGTTAATGCTAGAATCTGAGCATTCGTTTCGCTATTTACCAAACATGTGTATATCAATGGTCATAAGAAAGAAGCATGATTTCTTCCATGTAACGAACGCTCGCTAAAGTAACTTTGAAAACACACGAATGAAAACGATTCCGATGTTATGTTTATGTATATATATATATATATATATGTATGTATGTGTATATATATATATATATATGCCCATTGTGCATGGGGTCGCGGGAAAAATATTTTATCATTCAAACCTACTATTTTGGGGTGGAAATTTTCAATCTTTCCATAGATGGGGTACAATATCTTTGTATTTTTGGGAAGACAACAAAGGAGTTCTGTAGATTTTTGTAATCGGTGGCGTGGGTCGGTGAAAATGTTACCAAACTAAAATTGCTAGAGAAATAAAGAAAACCATTCTCCAAATTCATGTTTATCTAAAATGGCATGAGCGTAATATGACCGTTCCAATTGGAGTTATTTGGTCATTTTGAGGCATTTCCTTTTCCCTTAAAATAAAAACTTTTTGCAGCTTTAAAATTTATTAAATTAAACGAAAAGCGGATTTAATACGAAAGTTAATTAAAGATTACGAAAGCATGTTTAGCAAAAGAAATTAAAATATTTGTTGTTTTTTTTTTTTTTTTTCAAAAGGTGATGAAAGGATGATACAGTGGCAGAGAGAGAGAGAGAGAGAGAGAAAAAGGTAGTCGGCTGGTCTGGGATTGGATACTGAGAAACGCATCCTACCTAGACTCCCACAGTAGGATGCCACGTGGCTTGACAGGACTGACTGTCACGTGTCATACAGTTAAATACTCTACTTCTTTTGTGGGCCCCCTGGGTTTCGACCCTTTATCTCGCTTGGAGTGCACGTGACCCTTTGGCCTCCGACCACCCAACATGCTCGATCTTTAACGCGCCCTTTTATTTCTTTCTCTGAGCGAGTCGGCGGAATTATTACGTACGTAGGTCCTATAATTATAATAACAATTTAGTAACGATTTTGTCCATTTAATGCCACTCTAATCCCACATTAATGCAGGTGGTAATTTGTGGCGCCCTGAATAAAAGTGATTTTGTATGTTATTAATAAGTAATTGACATAGTAACCACGTTTTGTTTTTAATTCATTGCCCCGTACGAATAACATTTTGTTAGTGATACGTAAAATCTACTGTTATCAATTGATGCTTGAAGTGAAAGTACTATAGATGTCTTCTAGTGACATTTTGATAACCGATTTAAATTAAAATATAATTTTATGTAAATTTTTTTATTATAATAAAAAAAATTAAATATAATTATTTTAAAATTTTTTTTATTATAATAAAATTTAAATTTTAAATTTAAATTCCTGAAATGAATAGAACCGTAATAGATATAAATTAATCATGATTTATAACTAATTTTATTTAGCGTTCTATTTATTAAATGTGCTAATGAAATTTTCCTCTTGAACGTAGTTGCTAATAAAATGACGTTATACTTGTATTGTCAAAACATTGTTTGAACTTTACAATTTTCAAAATTGTTAAAGTACATATTTATCACACATTTAGGCCTCATTTACTTTGCAGATTCGAGTTTTTAATTCGAGTTGAGATGTGATATTTTCTGAGAGCTTTTCACTGTAGTAAAAAAAGTTGATGTGATATTTTTTGAGAACTTTTTACTGTAAAAATTTAAAACTGAAAATTCGAATTGGTGAAATAAATAAGACCTCAATTTGTTTCTTAATTTTGCAAATCAAAGAAAAAAAATGTCTTCTCAACCAAAAATAAAAGGAAAGTGAAAAGGAAAAAAAAAAAGGCTAAGGGTCCGTTTGGTTGGGGGATTCGTCCTCTGATTCAAATCATGATTCGTGGTTCGTTATAGTGATTTTTTTTATAAAAATACACATAAATTAAAAATAATTTAAATCACAAAATTCAAATTCAAACGAACCTAAAAAGATCCAAAACAAAAAGCACACAATTATTAGATTTAAATAGTGGACGCTCCTATATGGGTAGTGGATTAGCGTGGAAGTGGAATCTCGAATCTTTTATTCAAAGAAAAAAAAATGTAGAGAAAATTCTCTTAATTTCTAATTTTTATCAGGTACTTCGCGTACCATAGTAGTAAATGTTTACAAAAAAAATAAAAATAAAAACCAAAACCAAAAAATCCTACCAATTGCCGTGGGGGTCCAGGCCAACATATCCGTAGTAAGGGCACCGAGATTTGTGCACCAGATACTGAGGATAGGATTTCTGGCCGTTGATGTTGCAGAATAAGGTGGTGAACAGCTCGTGATGTAGATGTCAAATCGGAGTAAGCTTTTTAGGGGGTCGTACTGGCAATGATATTTTGTCCTCAAAGGAGCATAGAATTTATTAGAGGCAGATCAGACAAAGGCGCATTGAAGCTGTCTGTCATATCATGGGAGTCATGTTGATGGGATAATCCCGACCGTCTGATTTATCCCTCATCTTAATTTCCTTTTCTTTTTTTTTTTTTTTTTTTTTCTTTCTAGTTGGTGTTATATGCCCCCTTTTGTTGGGTGATATTTGGAATTCAATAACTTTTCTTAAGGTTGCGTTTAGATGCTTTTAACTCGTCCATTATAATTGGTAATATAATGTGTAAAAATGTGCTTTTTGTCAGGTATGGTCTCATTTATTTTATAAATTTAAAATTTTAATTTAAATTAAAATATGATATATTTTTTAAAATTTTTATTGTAGTAAAAAAAATTAAATATGATATTTTTTAAAAATTTTTTTTTGTATAAATTTAAAATTAAAAACTCAAATTATTAAAATAAATGAGGCTTTAGATTATATATATATATATATAAAAAAAAGAGTCAGTTATAAGATATTTAGATAATTTTAAGAAGGTAGTATATGACTGCATATCGATCATTCACGAAGTAGATTGTCTGTGTACTCCGTTTCACAACAAGAATTAATTCAAATTCAAGACTTAAAAAAAAAAAAAAAACAAATAATCCTAACACAACACCAAATTACAGCCAGCGGTCATACACCTTCTAGATTCGCTTGGTGCTCAAACTAATATGGCATGATAGTTGGTACAATTCAATGCACCTATAATTCTGTAAACCATGAGTTTTGTTAGAGAAGCTCCTTGCTTTTAGAAGAAAACGACGAGATGATTAATAGGCTCTCAGACGTCATCTTATTATGTTTTTTTTTAATGACATATTAACCGTTAATCTAGATGATCAATATACAACACATGAACAGTAATAGAGTTAAACTTTCACTTCAATAAGAACGAATATTAAATTTTTTTAATAAATTATTTTAATGGAGACCATATAAAAAAATATGTTTATTTTAATATAAGCTTATTTTAAAATTTTTAAAAGTAATATTTAAAAAAAATTTAAATAAAAACGATAGTTCAATATAATTCTTATTGAGTTGTACTTAAATTCGTCACTTATCATAGATTAAACATGCAACCTTATAAAAAAATATGTTTATTTTAATATAAGCTTATTTTAAAATTTTTAAAAATAATATTTAAAAAAAAATTAAATAAAAATGATAGTTCTTATTGAGCTGTACTTAAATCTATCACTTATCATAGATTAGACATGCAACCTCAAAAATTTATGAAGGATCAAAAAGAGCCACGTTGATCGATTATTTAAACCGTAATAAATGAACAAGTCAAACCATTCTTAGAACCATATACCCTTTCGTCAAACTACATTAATTAACACATAGCTTGGCAAAAGTCTGAGTTTTGGCAAACTACATTAATACCCTTCGTCCCTCATTAGTTAACATAGTAGCTTTCTTTGTAATCAATAGTTATATATATTGTATCCAAATTTTACAAAACTGCGTGCGGCATTTTTAAATATGCAGTTTGATTAAAGGTCAAAAACGACGGCTTTTTTTTTTCATCTTATTTTGATCATACAGAAGGACTTTTTACTAAATAATGTATGTTTTTTTCTCATTGTTAGATCTTAATAAAAATCACGTAAAAAAGTATACAAAATAAATAATTTTTTTGATATAGATTGGACGGTTAAAACACAAAAATATCTGACAGTTTATTTTGTAAAAATCTCCTTATAAGTCCAATTTGACTTATAATCCGAGTTCCACTTAAAGTTTTATTTCATTGGGAAAAAAAAAAAAAAAACCAATAATAACGTGTGGAAAGTCCTTCCATAGCCAAACAAAACCTTCCCCGGGTGGCCTTATTGAGACAACGTTTGATGTCCAATTTTATCGTGCTTTCCACATCAATTGTTGAAATCTCTCTCTCTCTCCGTGATGGCCTCGGGCATTTCTGAAATCTGTGGGTTAAAATGAAAGTAGAACCTATTTTAGTACAACCATTTTTGTTTTTAGAAAATCTATTTTCTTTTTTTCTTTGGACACGTTTTTTTGTTGAACATCAAAGTCCAATCACGCAAACGCCACAAGCACCAACTATAAACGACCCCCACCATACAACATTGATGCATATCCCTTTGGATTGTGGGATGATCTGACCCCACCAATAGTTTTTCTTCCATGTAAAAAAATCCCACTGTTTGATTGAAATTTGAAACTCTCAGTTTTGTCACCTGGCGGCCCATGATTCACTTGCTTCTAGTTATCTCTAATGAAAATAAATACAACCCCCCTTTCTCTTTCGGCTAGCTAGTTCTTCTCTCTTTTTTTCTTTTTTTTTTTTTTTTTTTTTTTTTGCTATCAATTCAATATTGATTGCAACCATCACTGTCTTTTGGATAGTTTTTGTTGCCTTCTTTTTGTTTTTTGGTCCTTTTCGCTTTTATGCGTTTTCTCTCACGCGCCGCCTAGTGTGCCAGCTCTTCTCCAATGGGTAGGTCCGATGTTGGCAATTTCATGGATCCCTAGTTCCTGCAATTATAACTATGGATCTCTAGTTCCTTGATCCTTTGAATTAAATTACAATATTTAGGTATATGTATAAAAATACTTGAGAGATTTTCTTTAGAAGTTAAAACAGTCAAATATTTATTAAATTTTGTCAGTTTTGTATTTATTTTTCGTTTTAGGAAGTTTCTTTAATAAGATAAAAAAAATAAATTATTAGTATTTTTTTATTTTCAACTGTTAGATTTATATCATAAACTGTCTGTTCGGTATAATTTTTTAATTTAATATAATTTTAACATGATCCAATGGTCAAAAATTGATACTACCGATAAGATTGACCTACTAGAAAAACTTCATTCGTTTAAATATGATTTTAATCAACTGTTTCATTTCAAAACATGCACTATGATAGGTTACCTTATAGTAAAGAAAGCTACTAAATAAAATCACATTATCAGTCAACTATTGTTAAGCTCTAAAAATAAGATTGTATTTTTTAAAACAAACATTGATTTAATTATAAGCATACATGAATATGTGGATTAGTCAGGGATGACAATATGTTGCATTTCCAAGTTAATTGTATAGAAAAAAAAAAAAAAAAAAAAAGATGATGTTGTGGTTAGTGATTGTGATAATTAGAAGCATGAGGTTGGTGGCTAAAAAAGCAGATATATTCATACCGACCACCACAAAGTTCTATTAATTAATTATCGTTATTGGGTTAAGGATGGAATGTATTATGTGTACCTAATGATGCAATGCTTTCCTGTGATTCCCCACTGCAGCATGTTTTTCCATAAAAAGGCGACCAAAATCTAGTCTCTCTATATATTATTCCACAATAATTATTGATTAATATTCTCATTACTTTTCTTTCTACAATAATCCCCATGCATGATTATATTGGTTCACAATATAACCTAGTAACCTACCATACATTTTTTGCTTTGAATATGAAAATAACTTTATTTTTGGATCTCAAATTCTGATAGCGAGTGCTATAAAGATGTCACGTTAATAAAAATAGTTGTGACACCTATAATAACCGTCAAAATTTCAATGTTCATGAATGTGAGTTCTATACTAGAGTTTACTACAATGATTAATTATAATTGTAACATTAATGAAGCTTCTCGATCGTCGTCCAAATCACGATTAATAGGGGAACGATAAGACTAGCACTTGGCCTAATCTTGATCTCAAGCAAATCAACCTAAATCAACCTCATTAGATAATAATTTCTGATGTTTCATATCTTTTAGATTTTTTTTTTTTTTCCTATTGTGCTTGCTGACCTGCATTCCAAGTTCATGAATTGCAAATTGCTGTTTTTATATGAGACGGGATGTTTTGTACTTGACACCATGAAAGAGAAGTTTTAAGATTGATGCTTCACTAATGGCACTCATTTGGAGGATTCCTTTCATGGAATTCCATATATATCTGAGGCGGCAGCCTATCATTACAGAGGTGTTTTTCTTTTCTTTTTTTTTTTTTTTTCATTTTTATAATTATGTTTTGATGATATCAAAAAATTGCATCTTATATTTTTTTTTATTGTATTACATTTATGAATTCACATTTTAAATAATTTTAAGTTCGTAATTTCTTTTGGGTCAAATATTGATTTTGACTTAAAAAAAAAAAAAAAAAATGGCCTTTACATTATAGATTTTTTAATTGTTTCTTATTTTTATTTTTTGTTTATTGCAATTTTGGCAATAAGATTTTTTTAGTCAAAATACAAGATTGTGTTGCTTCCTGTTCATATTCTTACACATGAAAGTATAATTAATGGGTGCACATTCCTCTAGAGATATGTATATGACACATACATACATATATATTGATATACACGTAAAATTTAAGAAGTGCTTCACCAACAAAGCATCTATCCCTTTGCCTTTTCCCAAAGCCCTTATGCCCGGAATGAGTAGTGAGAACGCACTATGTGCCGTTATTTTATTCTTTGTAGAGAACCATATTGAATAGATATTATTCTAAGATCAATAATGATAAAAAAAAAAAAAAAAAAACTATGATAATGGTGATAATGATGTTGAAGTTGATTGAAGGGAAAAGGTAGGTGACAATAGACCATGCTTGCTTAAAATTCTATTTTTTTTCCTCCCTTTTTCTCGGCATAAATTACTGTCGTTTAACTCAATTGGGACTTTAAAAAGAAAAGTAATTAAATACCTATGTATATAGTCTACTAAACGAGATATTTATAACTTGTCACGAGTTCTATAGATTGGTTTAAAGTTTTTTATTGATTTCCCAATTGCTGGCTTTCCGTTGAGTATATTTTCCTCATGAAAAAAAGATAAATGGATAGAAAAGAAAAATATATTGGCCACTAAGAGGCTGCAATATGATTGTTCTTCTAAAAACGTGGGCAATTTAATCTGGTCAGGGTGCAGTCTCAAGATCCTCTAAGTATCCAACAAATGGGTTGGAGAGAAAAAGAGATATTCAAAAGAAAAAGAAAAGGAAATGCACTCTTCTGATCTATCTGCAAGTTACCTCGTCACAATTACCCCATTAACCTAAAGAGTGAAAAGAGGAGAGAAAAAAAAAAAAAAAAAGTTATTACCCAATATTCCTTTTACTATGATAATATTTGATCGCTACTGTTTTTATCAGTTATGGTCAGTTTAAGTGGAGAGCCCCCGAGCAAAGCAGAGTTTACTTGGGGGATATACTGCTGATAAGATTTACTAAAAAGGAAAAGGAAAAGGAAATTTTTGTTGGTTGCATAGGGAGCACTTGTTTCAATGGGTCTATATGGAAGTTTTCCGGTCAAGATTTTGGTCCTAAACTACTGCTGGTTCTTGTGACTTCTATGTGAGTAGTTAAAAAAATTGCCCACTAATAATAGAGATTTGTTTTTAACTTTTAACTGATGCAACAGAAGGATAGGAAAGGATTTTACCAGTCTAATTTGGATAGAAGACGGGACTCAACGGTTCAAGTCTATTCAAAAAAAGTCTCGCAAAAGAAAAATCTCCAAATTGGGAGAAAACTCAAATCTAATGTCAAATTTTTGAATGAAAATTTAACTATTATAATAGCTGTGATTATTTATAACTCACATAAAAAATGATAAAATAACTATTAAGACAAACGACGAATAATAAAAAAATGACAATAAATTAATAACAAAATAAAGGCTAAATTGATAACGACTTCCTACATTATTAACAGTCAAATCTATATCACCCTTTTGTCATTTTTTTTCATATTTTTCATTTGATGAAAATTTGACGAGATTTAACATTTTAAAAAATATAAAGTACCAATCCATATATATACATTTATGTACTTGTTTTTAATAGTTACGTTTCTATTGGTGGTTACCATTAAATATAAAAATTTAATAATGTGTCGTGATAAAAATTTAATTTCATTAATTGTCATTAATTTTTTGGTCAACTACTATTTAATTTATTATAACTATCAAATTAATATTAATATAATGAGTAAATATTTAAACCACACTCATACATTTATATATATATATATATATGTATGTATGTATGAACGGCCAGCAAGATAACCTACTAAAAAAACTCGTAATAATTATTCTTGAAGTAGAGTGAAACTTTGCCATACTAGTTATGGCAAGAGGGACCGTAAATTCTAATGTTTTTTTTCCACTTTGCTTGATTATGAAATGATTAAAAGGTGGCACGCGCCGTAATCTTGATTCCTAAGCGCAGCAGTTGTAACTGTCGATTTGTCATCTATGTATGCATGTCTGTCTATACACGTTTGATAATCCATCCACGCTTCAACTTCAAGGTTTGAAAATCTGGAGTTTCTTTGGTTGATAATGACAAACAGAGAACTGGGAAAAGACACGCATGCATGTCTTTCGCAACATTAACTAATCCTTATTGTACTTTTTTTTACTAGGAAAGGTAAATTCAAATGGTTAACTAGACTATTTAGTACTGTAATTTGACCGTCTACATGAAAAATATGCGTTCCTAGAGTTAGAAATTGATCACTGAAAACTTGATTAAGATTTTTCTTTCCTTCCTGTTTATACTTTATCCTTTGTTTGACCAAAACTATCATTTTTCTTCCTTCATGTTCCATATTTTGTGCAATTTCTTGGGTCGTTGCAGTAATGTCCCCTCATATACGTCTTTGGACAAAGACTGCGATATTTGTGGATTTGACTTTTTTTTTGGGCTTTTCTTGGGAAAATGGACCTGGGTGCCCACTGTTTTTTTTTTTTTATTTCCGCAAAAAATTAGCTTATCTTGCCAACTTTTCAATTGATTGCACGCTTCACTCTCTATGGGTTGTTGTTTTTTTTTTTTTTTTTTTTTTTCATGTGATCACAACTCTTTAATCTTCTCCTTCATTAGCCTTTTGTTAAAGATGAATTCTATAAATCCTCTTTGTCTCTATGCGGATGCTTATAATTGATAAAGAAGTTTAATTCCTGAACTCTTTCTTAGTTAAGTTTGATTCCTTTAAAAGAAAAGAGAAACGTTTCTTTCTCTGATCTAGGTCGATGGGCCGTAGATAATTTGGGCTGATGATGGATGTTCATAAGATCAGGATGATATGGCCTATGGGTGTAGTTAAGGTTGGCCAGTGAAACAAGCTCATGCACAAGTTTCAACGGCCACGAAGAAAGAAAAGACCTTAATCAAAGTGTTGTGGAAACATCTGGCCCATTAAAATCCGTATTTCAGAGTATAACATGAACTCAAATCTCAATGGGCTGTGAGAGGTATCCATCGTTAGATTTGGGTTGTATAAGAAAAAGAGATAAATACCTTTTAAAATATAAGGAGAAAGAGAAAAATATATTAAAATTTGAGATGAATTAAAATTAATAGGTCAATAGTTTACATAAATTAATAAATAGGCTAAATTATTATTTTCGTTCATAACTTGTCTGGTTATGAACTATAACTTGACAAGTTATTATTTATAATTATCCATAACTTGTCCGGTTATGAACCATAACTTGATAAGTTTGTCCATAATTTATTTGGTTATGAACTATAACTTGACAAGTTATGGCCTATTAATTTTTATAATTAAAAATTGGCCTATATACTTTCTTAAGCTTTTCATATTGACCTATTTTCTACTATTTCCCTAAAATATATACGTATATTAGATTATGAATACCTCTTAAAATATATGCGTATTAAATTTCAGTTTTATATCTCGCATTCTCCGTTTTGCCTTATAATTTGTTTTCATGCAGGGGAAGTTCGCATTTGCATTTTTGGTTTGGCCATTGATGGTTGAGGGGGGATAGTTTAGGCTCATGTCAAAATCGTTTTTGAATTTAGAAAGGTCCCGAACAGTTAAATTACACATATTTTCAAAGGTTCCATGCCCAAAATATCTATATTATTAGCATTATTATTATTATTATTATTATTATTATTATTATTATTATTATTATTATTCTTTTTGCATTTTAAACAAAATAGCTAAATTACCACAGTAAAAACAAAGGGGGAAAAAAAGTAGAAGAAAACATGTTGAGCATTTCAAATCAACGAGGTATTGAAATTGATGTCCTTGTTGAGCACCATTCCACTTTGAGCACAATTTTCCTTTTTTTCCATAAAAATAATAAGAAGTCGTCAAATTTAGTTTATTAACCAAGTGAATGATGAACAAGATATACCTATTTATTTCTTTATTCCAATGTCTTTAGGCTTTTGGTCTGTGAGGAAATATGTGATTGGAGTATTAAGAATCAAATGATTTAAGGGTCACTGTTTTGACAGCCCTAAAAGTTTCAAATTAAGGTCATCAAAATCATAATTAAGCCTTTCAATACGTCCAATTGAAAGTGATTAAGAAAGTTGGCTTTACCCCCTTAGAAGCAGACATAAAAGCCAAACACAGACAATGATCCAAGGATTGTGGGGCCTTGATTTAAGTGATCCCATGCCTTGAGAAAAGAGAGGGAAATTATTTTAGCATATTCTGTCCTACAATGCCAGTCTGGATAATTGATTACTTGCCGTAAGAAAGATCTTTTAGCATCAATATATATAACTATCTAATCCATTTTTTTATTCCTAAGATTAAGATTGATACCATACAATGTTTGATAATGTGGAACTGTATTCCACATACAATTTTAAAATGTAGATGGAATCGAAGCTACGTTACGTTTTATCGCATAATTAGGACATTAACCAAACCACATGCTCTCTATGTGGGCATGGGTCCCACTGTCTCATGATGTTAATATATTGCAGAAAATCAATTTGGTTTCAGATTAACGAAAGCTAATCTTTCTCCTAAATACTCACTTTGAAAACATTTTCTTTAAGCATTTCTTGATTTGTAAGTATGAAAAGTACGTACACTGTTGATATGTCTGTGTTTTTAACTATTTGATTTGTATTAAAATTTGTTAATTTTTTTATATTTCATCTGATTGTAATTAGATTTAACATTTGAAAACGTTTACTATTTGGTAGAGTATCTTGAAGTTTCAATAAATATATCTTATCCTTTAAAATTAAGAAAACATTAAATTAATACCCGTGATTGATACACTATACGTGTTTGGTTGAACTAAGGGGATGTTTGGTTGACAATCATGATTCATGGTTCATGATGATTTCTCTCACAAAAAATACACGTAAATCGAAAATGGTTCAAATCACATGATTCGAATCCCTGCACCAAACGGACCCTAAATTTGACTCGATTATCAAGGTGAGCTGTAATTTAGACATTTTTCCTTCTTAGCAAAAATGTTGACTAAGATTTTTTTTCTTCGTACGACAGTATTGATGTGTCTCTTTATGTTTTTAGCAGAGGAACAACAAAAACGTCCCAATATTTCACCTCATACCCGAATCTTAGATCGACCAAGATGGAAACATATTAAAACATATTTACCGATGTGGGCCTAACGAAAAAGATAAGGAAATCTAGTTGTTATCTTAACTAAGAAGAAAATTTCACACTAATGTCATGGTCAGATATTCAAATTTTTTCACATGGCCTAGTGACACGATAACAAAATTTAAAACTTGCACAAAGTTAATGAGTTTGAGTTTATCATAAATAGGTTTGAGCTAAAATCAGGTAGAATCTGTGAACGTGATTAAATAACGTATCATTTTCAAGTTGATTTGTCAACCCATATTTAACTCGCCGTAACCTGTTTATTAAACATGTCATATTTAAATAACACGAATACACAACACAATTATAACTCATTTGTTACCTAAGTAACACGAATACACAACACAATTACAATCTATTTGTTACCTACGTTTACAAATATATATATATATATTTTTAAAGAAAAACAGGTTGAGAAATATATTGACACAACTTTATTATCACTTATTTTATAAACAAGTTAATAAATGAGTTATTAAAAACAAGTTGACACAACACTATTATGATCATTTAATAAACAAATTAGTTATATCGTTTTGTGTCAACCCGTCAATATACATGTCGTGTTTGAGTTTTTTATTTCAATACGAATAATAAATGAGTCGTGTTCGTATCAGATCTTACCGTTTCAACTAAAAGAGTCAACACGACACGAATACAAAACAGAAACACGAATTACCACTCTTAAGTGACGTTTAATTTATGTGTCTAGAACCATAATTCATAATACTAATTTTTAAAATTTAATTTTTTTATAAGAAATAAAAATACTATAACAAAATCATAAATTTCAATTTTAAACTAAACATAACCCTTAAAATAAATTTCACGTTTGTGTTAAGTAAGAGAGAGAGAGAGAGATAGAGACAGAAAGTAGTAGTAGGTAATAGTGATGGTTTCTCTATTGCCCGGGGGGTTGGTTTGGTTTTAGGTCATTTGGCGTATGCATCAGGTTAGCTTACTCTGGCCCCTTTTGGTTTTTGGTACCTGAATATTATATTTTTTGCAATTGTCTCCTTCTTACGTGCGGGCCCTACTGAGTCAACCTCCAGTTAATGTTTTTCCTTCAATAAATCGTTAAAACTATACGCCAAGTGTTTGCTGCTTCTGCTTCTACTGTAATAACGAACCACGTGAATTCCTGACCACACAAACTCGGCGATTGATTCTCTTCTCTTTCCCTTAATTGCCATGCTTAATATTCAAGAAAATGTCCGTCTCTTTAGCAAAAACAGAAAAGGAAAGAAAATGTTCGACTATCTTTGTGGTAATAAAATCCAAGGTCAAATATAACAAGTTACCAAACATACTAGAGTGTTAATTATATTGTTATATAGAGACGTTTAGTTCAAAAATTAAAACTATGTGATTATAATTATTTTTAATTTACATGTATTTTTTGTAATAAAAAATATTATAACGAACTATAAACTATAATTCGAATGAAGAAACAAATTTAGGTACCAAACATCATCTTAAATTTAGTGTTGTGAAATTTACTTAGATGAGATTACATTTTACATTGCATTACCGTATATGATGTATATCTTCTCAAAATATAATATATTTGTCTTCACATTGTTTTTTGTTTTGTTTTTGTTTGTTTCTGAAAATATATCTTCACATTACTTCTATTGTGATCAATACTCTAACTTCATTAGTACTGTGTGCGCTCTTTTACATTTAGTTCACGGGTCTTTTCTTTAGTAAGACCAATTTATAAACGCTATATTTAGCCAAATTTTGAATACGATATTTACCTTTATGAAATTTCAGGTAAATTTCATTAAATTTCACAAATAAGGTAAAGTAGAGATTTCAAATTATAATCTAAATGAGATGGAATAAATAAAAAATTTCAAAAGGAATAAACTAGACCCGTTTTTAATGATTTAAATTTTGAATTTAAATTTTATAAGAGAATTTATTGATGATAATTTTTTAATTCAAATTTATTGTGAAAGAGTAAATAATAAATTAAAATCAACGAACTAAATAAATTATAAAAAATTCATCAATATCATATATATATATATATATTTTTAAAAAAGTTCACATGAGATGAGCTAGTCTAATTTAATATAATTAATAAAATTTATATCATAATTTAAATTATAATTTGTAATTTATTATAATATTTTTTTTATAAAAAATATAAATAAATTAATAATAATTTAAATTATAATATTAAACTCGTGAGTCTAACGTGCAGACTCTGACCACAATTGTCCTTGTTGATGTATATTCTTTTGGCGAATAAGATTTGATCTACTACTTTGGTTATGATGGTGCTGGAGCAGGGAATCACAGACTCATGATTGTGTCATTGTCGGCTGTGCAGGTCAAATTAAAAAACGTCAACGAATATTTTCACCTGGTGAAGTGAAAATCCTCATTAATCGGCGAGTTTTTGAGATTTTGGCGCCACATTTTGTGGGACCGACCAACTGTCGGTCTCATTGCCAGCTCTTCGCAACTTGTGCCATGCTTTTCCCGAAAACCAACCTTTGTAATCCCTTTTTGGACTTTATTTCCTCTTTTGCCCTTGTTTAGTTCAGGAATCTTGTTTCCAGATTTTCTGTAATATTGGAAAAATATTATAAAACAGATGAAAATAGCACAAAAAATAAACTACAAAGCATAAATAAAAAAGAGACAAAAAAAAAAAAAAAACGAGATTATCATTTTATATTCTGTCATTCACTTATAATAAGTGTGTTAAAAAAAACTCATACAATTTCTATTTATAATGAGGAATCATAACTAAATATAGACTAAAAGATACAAGTTATATAAATTACATATAATATTAAGATGAGAATTATTGAAAAGATAATACACAATGATAAGGGAGGAATTATGAAGAGATAATGGGATTTAAATGAGAGGTTATGGAATATTCATCCTTAATTGATTTATAGCACTCCTTCTTAGATGTCTACCTATCAACATTTTCTTTGTCATATTAACAATTCTATACTGCATTGCAATACTTAATCAATAAATTTATGCAAGGATCAATAATATCCAACTGCAACTTCCTTCCCTTTGATGGTGGGGAGATTTTTTTCTCAAGCAATATCCTGTGTAGGGATTTTTCAAAAGGGTCAGGGCATGTTCTTTTGTCCATAAAACTCAAAAAAAGACAATTAAAGTTTTAATTTTATTTAAGTTCACGTTCTTTTAAGTTTCAATTTTATTCAATTTTACTCAACTTTATTCAAGTTATAACTCAAATTCAACTCAAAAACTATACTCAAATTACACTCCAAAAGAACAACCCCTCGATATCCCAAATCATACTCATTATACTTCTTGGTGCAGTGAACTTTCAATTCGCCGTACTGATTCATATAATTGTCTTACTACAATTTAGAAGAGAGAGTGTAAATATTTTCTAATACATCATTTTCACATGAGGCTGAATGTAACCAACAATATTTACCCTTGTGCATGTCTCTTCTTATGTAAAACTGAAATAATATAGTGACATTTCTCATTTATCTCTACTGTTGATTATTTTCTCATCCTTCAGATGATAATAACTTGAGAACTTCATCATTAACTATGTAATTTATTTTCTCAAACAAATTGAAAATCCCAAATATGATAACCAATTGCCCATCAATGGACTAGGCCCATATAATCTCTTTTCCCTCTTATTTTGCAGAAATAGTAAAAAATATGTTAATATAAAATGTTTAAGAAAGTATATAAGTTAATTTTTAATTATAGAAATTAATAGGTTAATTTATTAAGTTATGGTTCATAATCATATAAATTATAGATAAACTTGTTATGAACAAAAATCATAAATTATGGATAATAACTTGTTAAGTTATGGTTCAAACTAAAAAAAAAAATAGTAATTTAACCTATTTATTAACTTATATAAATTATTGATCTATTAATTTTAATTCAAGTCTCAACCTATTTTTTTTTTTTTCTCCTCTTATTTTGCATTGACCAAGTCAAATTGTACCTCTGGGGGATATTGGATAAAAATGTAACATTCCACACATCAAATAATTTTAACTCACGAGCCTTTCGATTTCTTTATAATTTTTTTTTTTCACTTTTAGTGATGACATATATTAGCTTTTTAAAATTAGAGGATACCATAATAACTTCACCGTGTCAAAAATAAATTTAGGGAAAATAACTTTTAATAAAATAAAGAGGAGATAATACATAACTCTGCCTTTTCTTTTCCCATTTTTCCATTTAGCCTTTGTAAATGTCACATGTGTGTTCGCAGGACAGGTGCATCAACATAGGTTCATAGCCTTTTCATATGCCAAATTAAAATTCTTAGGATCAATTAATAATATAATTTCTCCCTTTATTTAGCTCATATAGCAAACCTCATTTCACACTTCCAGTGGTGATATGTGTGACATTTTAAAATTAGGGGATATTAGTATTAGCATAATAACACCATATGATAAAAAATCATCTAGATAAGTAGAATTTTATCCTCTCTTAACCTTCTTATATCACATTAGTAGCGACTAATTTTCATAATTAATGGGAGTTTGCTAACTCTGCAATTTCCCTTTTAATTAGTACACTTCTCACTTCCAGTGGTACTTCGTGGCTTTTCATGATAATGGGGACATTGACAAGGCATCATTTGCTTCGTAATTTAAATTTTCAATTCGAATTGAGATGTGATATTTTTAAGAGCTTTTCATTATAACAGAAAAAGTTAGGTGTGACATTTTCTGATAATTTTTTATTATAGAAATTTAAAACTACAAATTCAAATCGGTAAAATGAACGAAGACATAGTCCTATAGCCATCAAATATCCAATATTCACTTCGGGAATATGCAAAAATAATTAGACAAACCTTTCAACTTCTCGTATTAGTATGCTTCCCCAAACTTGATGGAACTATTTTTCGTTATTTAATAACGAAAACATCAAGGAACTATAAAAATCACAGAGCCACCAAATATGCACTGTTTACTTCATAAAATGTGCAAATTAATTAATTAAAATTGATTTGTCTTTTCATATTTGTGATCAATAATTAGAACCACATATGTTATATTGCACCATAATTGCAATATTCATAGAACACGTAAAGGCAAATAGTTAATTAGTAAAAATAATAGCTTTTACCAAAACATAATTGCTCATGGTTTTTTTTTTTTTTTTTGAAAATAAATATAAATTTAATATACCCACGAGGATAACAGTTTAAAAATAATGTATATTATAGAAGTCATCATACATGCAGTAAACGAAAGGGGCATATATTATGGAAATTGCAATAACTATATGGGAAATAGTAGAAAATAGGCCAATATGAAAAACTTAAGAAAGGAAATAGGCCATTTTTTAGTTATAGAAATTAATAGGCCATAACTTGTCAAGTTATGGTTCATAATCAGATAAGTTATGGACAAACTTGTTAATGGTTCATAACCGGACAAGTTATGGAAATTATGAATGATAACTTGTCACATAACCGCAAGTTATGGACGAAAAAAATAATAATTTGGCCTATTTATTAACTTATGTAAACTATTGGCCTATTAATTTTAATTCATCTCAAATTTTGACATATTTTCCTCTTTCTCCCTAACTATATATATCTTGATATGAAAAATGCAAACATAGCTTTCAATCATCAAGTGCAAATTATTATATAGAGGAATATCATAAGTTAAAAATTGATGCCATAACCAATAGACAACATCATAGAAACTTATTCATTTTACGGATTCGAGTTTTCAATTCAAACTGAGATATGACATCTTTTAAGAGCTTTTTACTATAGTAGAAAAATTTTAATGTGACATTTTCTGAGAATTTTTTACTGTAAAAACTTAAAATTAAAAACTCGAATCAGTGAAATGAATGAGGCTAAAACTCGTATTGGAAAGCAGTAGATACACAGCGAAAAATAAATCCATGCTTTCTTGTGCAATAGGAATTAATTATCATGCGCACAGTAAATATGAGCATACAAACTAATCTATGAATAAAATAAAAACCTTCCAACAATAGTTACACCCAAAATATAAGGAATTGATATAACACACAAAGATAAATGTGTATATATATATGTGTGTGTATGTATGTATGTATTTATGTATACATTGAAGCATGGACACCTAAATCTAAATATTTATGAAATAAAAACCCATTTGCAAAATGAAACCAATCCGCGAGCACAAAGTATACATACATCAGTGAATCCAAATAAGAGAAACAACACATGCCACCCAAATAATTACGTAATCACACTACATATATATTATTATTTGAGAAGTCCATCATATCAAAAGGAATGAAAACTAGAAATATATAGTATCCCATATACGAATATAATTTAAACACCTTGAAATTGATAATAGGGTATGGACACAATATATAGCTCTACGAGTTCAATAGTAGTGGTGGCAATAGAGGGATCTTCAAATCTTGTAAAACCTTCAAACTTTTCATATAAAATAAAAATGGTTAGAGACTCGTGCCGATAACGTATTATAAAACAAATAAAAATAGCACAAAAGATAAACTACAAAGCATAAATAAAAGAAAGACATAAGAAAAATATGAAAGACTGTCATTTTATATTCTTTCATTCACTTGTAATAGGTGTGTTCAAAACAAGCTCACACAATTTCTATTTATAAGCTAGGAATCATAAGTAAAGATAGACTAAAAGACACAAATTACATGAGTTACATGCAATATTAAAATGAGAATTATGAAAAGATAATACATAACATTAAAGGAGGAATTATAAAGAGATAATGAGAGCTAAATGAGAGGTTATGAAATACTAAGAGGTGGCATCCACACTTATTTGATTTACAACAAAAAAAAAGTATTTCCTTCCAATTTTTTTTTTTTTTGAGTAAAACTATTTCCTTCCATTTGTTTAGAAATTAGTGAGTGAAAACTTTTCTCCATAGAAAAAGGAATCATTATGATTTTAGAATTAATTTTCCTTCTTCAATATCTTCCATGTATTTATATGTACTATATCCCCTTTTCATATATGTATTAGATTTTATGTTGACAAATATATCAGGTTAAATAAATACTTTTTTAATAATTTTTTTTTAAATACTTTTTTTTTTTAGAGATTATTAGAAACCACAACATTCTTCTTTTTCAAGTCCTTTTTTGTTAAATATATACTTTTTTTGGTCATAGTTTAATGATTAAAGATAAAGTGGTAATTTTTTTATACTTTACTTTTCAAAAAAAAAAATTGAACTTAAAGAAAGTTGTGGACTGAAATAAATATTTTTGCTACAGTTTTTTGTTTTATATGTTTACACAATGTCATGTAATAAGTTATGCTCAAAGTTTTAACTGTTGTAAAATCATATGTTGACATAAAATTGGTTGTTAGTGGGTATTGTACAGTAGTTTCTATCGATGATTGTTTAAAGTAGTTAGATATGTTACGATAAGCTCTGCTTGGTGGCTGGAAATTCTATGACAAATGGGATGAGTTGTAGTTTGGTTCTCCACTCTCTTTTCGAGTGCGTTTAGTTTAAGAATTCGTGTCATAATTTAAATTATAATTCGTGACTCATTATAATAATTTTTTTTATAAAAAATACACATAAATTAAAAATAATTTTAAATTATTATTCTAAATTCATCAATTAAACGTACTCTGAATTTTCATTTTTTTTTTTTAATTTTGTAAATTTTTTTTGTCCCACCAAATTTCCATTTCTCAACAGTATCTCATAATTTTTGAACTACTATTTAGTGGCATCATTAACTGCCTTTGTTTGTTGGAATGCTAGTGACATCATTAATTACGTAGAAACAAAGTTTTTAATGTTCTTTTCTCTAACATTACAAACAAATGTTCTAATCACATACACTTACTTTTTATGAAAATTTTATTTTGATATTCTGTGTTATATTTAAATTTAAGTTTAGTATCTTATATTTTTAATAATTTCACACGGTATCTCAATTTTTTTTAAATTTTTTTTTAAAATCTTGATATTATTTTTTAAGACATGAAAGATAAAATTATTTTTATTGTAAAAATTCACCTGTTGATCAAATTTTTTTTTAAAAAAAAATTTTAAAAATTGTTATATCTATAAAGCATAATATTTTTTTTATAAAAAAATTCATCTTTTCAAAATCTTTTTTTCTAGAAAAAAATTATAGTCAACACATAAACTTTTACAATAAAAATAATTTTATCTTTTCATATTTTAAAAAATGACTTTTGAAGTTCTAATTTTTTTTTAAAAAAAGTTGAAGTACGGACATAAATTTTTTTAAAATAAAAAATATAAAACTTAAATTTTGATATAACGTGAGTATTAAAATGAAATTTTCTCCACAATTTTTGTAAAAGTAAAGGGTAGTTTAGTCCATTCGGAAAAAAGGGGTCCATGATAGTAGTATCTCCAGGTGGGTGGTCACTGGTCATCTCTCTCTTTGTAAGTCGCTTTCTTTTCTTTATTTCTTTTTTTTACCGCTTAAGCAGTTTTAACAAATACTGATCAGCATTCGATTAGCAAAAAAAAAAAAAAGAAGAAAAAATAGTGATCAGTATTCAGTGAGAGAAGAAACACACAAACACAAAACACAAAACAAAAGACGTATTATTATCATAATTATTATTATCATTTGTGCAAAACAAAATTATACACAGAAACAATGCTCTGTTTATCCCTTAATTCCTTCCTCCTCCTCTCCTCCTTCAAACCCCCTTAAGCCTGGCTTCTTCTTTCTCACTCCTCCTCGTACCTTCTCTCTTCTCTTCCCTCCCCAACTTTCCCATTCAGATCAGAGTCTTAAACCATGAAAATCGAGTTCAGAGCTCCTGGGTTTCTTCTTCCTCTTCTTCTTCTTGTTGTTCTTCTTCTACAAATCCAGTCCATGGTTTCAACGACACCCATAAACTGCACCGACACAACGCGACTCTGCACTTCGTTCTTGGCTTTCAAGCCCAAGGCGAACCAGACCCTGGCCGTGATCAAGAGCATGTTCGACGTCTTGCCCGGCGACGTCACCGTCGAGGGCTCCGACGGCGGACGGGGATACGTCTTCGTAAGGAAGAACTGCTCCTGCGCTGAGGGGATCAAGCAGTACGTGACCAACACGACTTTCACGGTCCGGTCCGGTCAGGGGCTGGTGTACGACCTGGTCGCCGGCGCCTACGACGGGCTGGCAATACTCCCCAACACCAGTAGGGTCGCCAGGTACGGTGCCGTGGTGTCGCTGCGGTTGTTCTGTGGGTGCTCCAGTGGGCTCTGGAATTACTTGATGAGCTACGTTTTGGAGGATGGCGACACCGTTGAATCGCTCGCTAGTCGCTTTGGGGTTAGCATGGATAGTATTGAGAGGGTCAATGGGATCGAAAATCCTGATAATGTCACTGCGGGTTCCCTCTATTATATCCCTCTTGATTCGGGTCAGTTTCCTCATCTTCTTCTTTTTTCCTAAACCCAGTTTTTAGTTTTTAGTTTTTTTTTTTTTTTTTAAATTGGCGTGGATGTATGTGGTGGGTTGTGTGTGTGTATTAATTTATTAAAATTTTACTGTTGATGAACTTGAACTCAGAACTCAAAAACATCGAAAAGAATTCACACACCCATTAAACTTCAATTAAGGTTGCCTCAATTGGCTTATTGCTCTAGTTTGATTTATGACAAATGGTTAAGGAGTTTTGAGTAATATTAGGACTTCCATTTTATTTAATTATTATTTGTATTTAGTTTGAGTTTGATCAGGTTCTTTATTATTTATTTTTAGGATTAGTGATGCTTTTCTATTTAGATTTTATTTGAATTGGAATTCGTAAATAGTCTAGGATATATTAGAGGGCTCTATATATTGTTCATTCAGTTCAGTTTTTTATTATTAGTGTCAATGTCAGAGCTATGCGTCATAATTATTTGGAAATCTACTAAGATTAGCCTTGATAAAAAGATGTAATGGGTCTCTTAATTGTTAAGTTAGTTGAACTCACCTAACTGTTATAAATTTATGAGCTGTGACAAGGATATGATCACGCTGAAAATTGGTGCATATGAGATGTCAAATTTGACTCCATCACATAATGCATTGCTGTTATGAAGTTGATGTGTATATAGCATGTATCCAAATTCTCTCCTTGTTTTTAGTATTTTAGTTTTGGCCGAAAGGAACTAAGGACAGTCCTTTTCGTGGCGTGAGAATGAGGAAGCTCTGCAGAAATAGTTGGAAGCTTGGCACTTTCTGCTAGTTAAGTTGGGGACATTCCTTATTTTTGTCCTGAACAAAAGTCTCGAAATGCTGGTTGAAATAATTAAAAAAAAAAAATGACAAATTGGCAGTTAGCAAGTATGAGAACTTGACTTTTTCGTTGTGAACTTAAGCTTTGAGGTGAATGGATTTCATAAAAAGAAATGAAGAATTGTTAAAAGGGGTTAGGAAGAAACTCGGTATTTTTTATTTGTTAAATAGAAATTTCTTAATGAATGAACTCAAAGTTGATTCATCATAGTACTGTTGATCTGTTTGAATATTATCTTAATCATTTGATGATCAAATAAGGTTTAATGTCCTAGTCATTCTTGATAGGACTTAGGAGTTATATTAATGATGAATTCCCTTGTTATGACAGGGGTTTAAACATTTACTAATCGTTCTTCTCATGAATTATAGTTCCCGGAAACCCTTATCCTTTGAAGGCTGATGTTCCTCACAGTACTTCTGCACCAGCTCCCTCAATTGGCGATTTAGCAGGTATTGTTTTACTTGTCTTCATTTAAGGATATCAACTATCATTGCTGAGAGCGCAACTGCTTATTTGTTCCTAAAGAATATAGAAATTTTTGAAGCTGAGAACCGGTTAGTTATGGTGTATACTAGGAAACCTATTGATGGTCATAAATTTAAAATATAACAAACTGAAGCAGCTGTCCAAATTCGAGTTTGGGCTACATATCTTTGATAAAGAAAAGGAAAGAGTTGCTTCAGTCACAAGGTAAAACAATCCTTGACAATCTTTCTGCAATATGTCATGTGACTGCTGTGAAGAAAATTCAAAAAGAGCTATTAGATATTTTACTTAATTTTGACTTTCAGTTACGTCATAGACGTTTCTTTATACAATGCAGAATTAATCTTTATCTTTTTGTTCTTCTGGTATAAGTCTTTTTTCTTCCAAAAAAAACCTAACCAAATAGCAGTCTTTTTTTTTTTTTTGTTTTTTTTTTTTGTTTTTTGAACGGACCAAATAGCAGTGTTGATGGCAAATATTTTTGTAATTTACTTTCAGGGAAGGATTAACATTGCCATAATTATAAAAGATCTCTTATGATTTTATGACAACTCGTTTGCTATCTGTCCACAGAAAATCAAGTAAATCATAAAGCTCATGCACCATACATATGGATTGTTGGGAGTCTGGGGCTTGTTCTTGCTCTTATTGTGATAAGTGTAGTTATATATGTTTCGTTGAGGTCATCAAGATGCTTTAATGAAGCACGAAGAGGTCATCCAAAAGATTCAGAGAGCCAGAAGTCTTGTAAGTTTCAGATTCTTCGGAAGCCAAGTTTTTGTTGCGCTTCAGGAAGATATATCTGCTGCAAGTCTGGAGATTGCAAGCAAACTAATGGAGAACCTAAAAGCCACCAAATAGCCATACCTAAAGGTTGACATTCTGAACCATCTTTTTTTATTCCATCAGTGCATCCTTGTTGGGTTTCTTTCTATTTATTGGTAAACCAATACCTGATTTGGAGGTTCTCAGATAAATGGGTCTCTAATTTCTTCTCACGACTAGTGAAATGTATTGACTCAGCATTTGATAAGATGTTAGGCTACTCTTTTCTTCCTTATTTATATAATGATACGAAGGTTAAGTTGTCTGACTGGTCTTCTTTATTTGTCGAAAGCCCTTGGGACCGATGTATTTGAAATGGAGAAGCCCGTGGTTTTCACGTATGAAGACATTTTTTCCTCAACTGATGGGTTCTCAGATTCAAATGTTTTGGGGAATGGGACATACGGTTCTGTTTACTATGGGCTCCTTCGCGACCAGGTTTTCACCCGTATCTATTTTGCTTCTTCTCGTAATATATACTGTGATACATATATAATCTTTTATTAAAACCATTGGCGTATGTAATGATTTTACTTGATGTTTCAGGAAGTTGCCATTAAAAGAATGACTGCTACAAAAACGAAAGAATTTATGGCAGAAATGAAAGTTCTATGCAAGGTTCATCATACCAATCTGGTAATACCCACTGTTGTTTGTTGGATAATCTCTTTTATGCTTTTAGAGCCCTCTTGATTGGATTATCTCAAACCATTGACTTTTATTTGGCTCTTTATATTCAGGTAGAATTGATTGGGTATGCAGCTACTGACGATGAGCTCTTTCTTATATATGAATATGCACAAAAAGGTTCACTTAGAAGTCATTTACATGATCCTCAAAGCAAGGGTAAGACTTAACTAGTTTCATGGACCTTATTTGTATCAGTTTGATTTAATTCCTTTTTCCCCTGTTGTCGTCAAAATTTAACAGTACTGGAGGGACTTCTGTATGTGCCATGCCATGCCATGCCTTGCCTTGCATGACCAAGCCATGGATGTATATATGATATTTACTTGGTGAAGCATCTTTATTGCAGGTCACACGTCACTTTCCTGGATCATAAGGGTCCAGATTGCTCTTGATGCCGCTAGAGGTCTTGAGTACATTCATGAGCACACCAAAACTCATTATGTCCACCGAGATATTAAAACAAGCAACATCTTACTTGATAGCACCTTCAGGGCAAAGGTCAAATTTAACATGCTAAGACTCATCGATATCATTTATTCGTTTTACAACTCAAGCATGTCTTGCTGAATGTCTCTTTTCGTTTCTGTATTTAGATTTCAGATTTTGGGTTGGCAAAACTCATAGGAAAACCAAGCGACGGAGAATCTACGACGACAAAAGTGGTTGGTACCTTCGGTTATCTAGCTCCAGAGTAAGTAAATTCAGTCAAAGTTGGCTAGTTTTTCTTTAACAAGTTCTTCAAAGCAAGGAGTTTCAAGTGATAATCATGGTTTCTTGCAGATACTTGAGTGATGGCCGTGCTACGGCTAAAAGTGATGTTTATGCTTTTGGAGTCGTTCTTTTTGAGATTATATCAGGAAAGGAGGCTACTATTCGAACTGAAGGCTTGAAAAATCCTGAAAGACGTTCGTTGGTATCCATTGTAAGCAAACATTCTAAACTTTTCCCTAAAAAAGTTGTTATTCATTTGTACTAACACAAGGTTTTTTTTTTTTTTTTTTGTCGAAATTACAGATGCTAGCAGCTCTAAAGAATTGCCCCGATTCCCTGAGTATGTCAAGCATGAAAGACCATATTGATCCCAACATGATGGATTTGTATCCACATGATTGTCTGTTCAAGGTTACTTTCTTTATCCCTCTCAACATGATTAGAAAAGAGAACAGCTTATAAAGTGAACTATTTATTTATAACGAAATAAAGCACTTGATTTGTTCTGAAAACACATTTCTACTTAGAGAGTGATATGTTTCATCATCATGTAGATGGCCATGCTGGGGAAATCATGCGTGGAAGACGATCCCATGCTAAGGCCTGACATGAAACAAGTCGTGATTTCATTATCTCAAATCCTTCTCTCCTCTGTGGAGTGGGAAGCTACTCTTGCAGGGACCAGCCAAGTTTTCAGTGGTCTTGTCCAAGGAAGATAGTTACAATAGTTGATTCAGCCAACTTTTTTGAACCCCACTACTTCAGAGACCCATTCCACTTTTTTTTTTCCCCATTTTGACCACATTTTGCACTCTCTCATCATCTATCTGTCTGCGTGATCATGCGTGTATAGTGGCATCATAGGGCAAGGTAGTGTATCTATAGGCTACCGATTCTTTCATGCTTTTGTGTCTGTTTTCCCGATTGATTTGTCACATTCTTTGTTGTTTCATTTGTGGGAAAATTTTGATGTAATGTAGAAATATGACTTGATACAAAAGGTTACTTGAGTGGCAGCGTGATTCTGAAGCGAAAATTGAATGTCCAAAGGTTCACATGAAGATCTCATCTTATTTATACAACTCCTACTTGAGTATATACCTAAACAATACACTCAACATGAAGATCTTATTATTACTTGCATAGTGAAGCAAGTACTCGACGAGGTGGAGTAAAGGAACTCCTCGAGTGGAGGGCGGCCAAGTTATCAATAAGTAGAACATCGCCTTTCTTCCATGGAATGGCAACAGATTCCTCTTCAAGAATTCTGAGACAGTCGTGGATAATATCACCTGGCAATGGCGTTCCATCGCCGAAAGTTACTGCCTTAATGGGATCATTCCTCGCGTCTTCCCATCCTGTGTATGCTGCAACCATGCTGTTGAACCAAATCTTGCATTGCCTAGTCTTGTCGTATTTTACGGCCGGGATTGGACCCATTATCGTCTTCACTCCATCTTGTAGCCACTCCAACTTCATCCCCAGCTTAGCAGCCCTGCCAAAAACACCCAAACAACTCCTAAGAAATCAATCTTCATTTATTCACTAGTCCCTATATTACCACAAAATGGCTTTTGTCCCTAAATTGCAAGTTCAACAAAAGTTGCACTGTATAGTTCAGGTCACCAATAATAATAAATAACATTATTTCTCTATTAAATTTAAAATCTATAATTTTAGAACAAAACATAGATAATTGTGACAATTTAGAGGTTACATATTAAAAACTAAAGAGGAGGAAGATTTTAAAAAAATAATAAAAAAGAAAAAGAAAACACAGATTTAAAGTCATTTGGTAATGTGTCTAGATTCACATAATTTGAGGAGAAAACTCACGAGTTTGGAGCATTAGCGTCTCTAACAATGCTAATCATTTTATCTTTTTAGTGAAAATAGTTAATAATTTTTCTTTAATTTTTTTTCACTCTAACTATTAACTTAAGTTTGGTATTTTAGAAAATGCATTTCACACTAAATGTAGTTAGAAAGAAATGGCTAACTATTTGTTTTATCTATTATTTTATTCCTTCAAATCACAATAAAAATAAAAATAAAGGTTCTTTTCAAATTCAATAAGATTCTTTTCAAATTTAATAAAGTTTTAATTTATATTTAGCTAAAATATGAAATATATTTGGAGTGGATCATAAAAAATTACTAACTAAATAGCTTTCTAAAAATTTAATTAGAGACTTCCCTTATATATGCTCTCATATAAAGAAAGTTATCTAAAACTATGAAATCTTCTAAGATCAAGATTTTCTAATTTAAAAAATTGATACAAATAAGTTCAAACTACATACCTATACCAGATATAAATTTCGCAACAATGTATAGTTTTGACTGTACTACAAACCTTTGCTCAGCGACGGCCTTGTCTTTGGTCAAGAAGGTTGACTTCCATCCACGGCCGATCGGAGACGAAGGGTCATCGTCTTCCCCCAACACACGCGTGTATATCAGACCATGTTCCTCCAAACGACCAACGAATTCCGGGTACTTCTCTTTCATTCTCTCGTACACAACGTGACTTAGAACTATAGGAGTTTCTCCTCCACTTGCAGGCTCCGTTTCGCAGAAGAAGAACAATTTCGATGGAAACTCAGGCACCTATTAATTAACACAAAAAAACCATGATTAGTAATTAATTCAGCTAATTAATAACGCAATTAAAGTGGGATTAAGAGGACCTGAGCCATTTCGTGGTGAAAGGGGATTTTCTGGTCGGGAGGAGACTCGTTGGCGGTGAAGACCCGACCGACGACGTTGGTCCGGGGGGCGGCGCCGCCGACGTAAGGGAGCTCCTCGAAGCCGAAGGCCTCAACGACGTCGTTGAAATCGGAGGCTGAATTTACCGGGAAGCCCCTAAAGAGAACAGCCCCTGATTTGTGGAGCAGGGACTGGAGGGAGGATTTTTGGGCTTGGATGGTTTTGGTGAGGAGAGAGAGAGAGGAGAGAGATGTGGATGTTGGAGATAAGACTGAAGGGAAATGAACTCCGTTGTAGAGCTTTTGCTGTGGGATTTGGATTTCCACCAGATTCATCTCCGCCATGGCCTTTTCTCCGTCTCGTTATCTGCTCTCTGGCTTCTGAACCTGTCGGTGGCGCGTGTGTACACGCGCCGCGGTTACAGTGAGTTGATGTTTATGACGATGTTGGATTTTTTTCCTTTTTTTTTTTTTTGCGTAATCTGGTTTGGGAAATGATAATGCGGAGTGGACACGTGGAGATAATCTTGTCGTGTGTGAATTCGTAACCAGGTTCAATGAACATGGCTTGCCTTCGAGCTGATGAAAATGGGCTGTCTCTGATGAAGCCCACATTGGACCCACTTATTGGGCCTATGATTGTACCAGCCCAAAATGCAAAACAAACGATAAAACGACAAACAGAAGTGCACTCGGGACTCGGCCGGGTTGTGGCTCGAGTGACTCTCGGCCTCTAGAAGATTACGCACAATTACAAATTAGCCCCTTCAGTCCGTCCCAGGAGATACAGAGAGAGCCTTTGCCAGCGTACTCGCCCGTTGGAGAAATTCAAAAACACAGTAGAGAGAGAAACACAGACAGAGTGTCCGTACAATAGAGAGAGACAGAGATGCCGAAGAACGAAGTAAAGTCGAAGTCGGTTCGGAGGCCGCTGAGGGACGTAGCGAACAACATCGGCGGTGGAAGATCCTCGAGACCCGTGACCCCCGCAACGAAGAGATTTACCCAGAAAGAGAAGATTTACAGGCCTACGGCTCAAGAAGATGACGATGAAGAAGAAGAAGAAGAAGAAGAAGAAGAAGAAGAAGAAAATGAAGAACTTCTTCTCATTCAATCAGACCTTTCTTACATCATTGGCAAGGTGACTATTCCTTTGGTTATCGGTAATTCGATCCTTAAACTTAATTTGCTGTGTCTTTGATTGATTTGCGTAATTTTCTTTTCTGTTGTTGCCTACATTTCTCGATTGGTTGATGCATCCTTGTCAAAAATCTTCCTTTAGATTCGAAATCAAATGAACCTTGTACGCATATGGCTTTCAATTTTCACATTTATGAACAAAAGGAGCAATTTTTACTTCTTAAATCAGAAAAAACCCTAATGCGATGTTTATATCTTTGTCTTTAGATGTTTCTGACTCCGCATCATAAACCAGAGAAACTTACACAATATTTGTATATATCTTCATCCGCAACTTGCCTCCTTTTTATTTTTTAATTTTTTTTGGGTTTTTTCAATTGACTCAGCCTTGTATTTGTTTTTTATTTTTTTTGTTTTTTGTTTTGTTTTTTATTTTTTTATTTTTTTTTTTTTATGCAAGTTTGATGAACTTGTTGTGAAAGCATCTAAATTGAAGTTACCAAGCGAAGCTGCGAGAGAAGAACTTGAATCCTTCGCACATGATTTATCTGAAATGAGGTCCTCTTTGAAGGTTAAGTCTTTAGTCACGTTACTTTATTCCACATCTATACATTATATTTCAGAACCGATATGTAATAGTGTGTTCTGTATGTTCAGCCATGGGTTCCCAGATTAGCGAGGGTGGTCACCGGTAGTTCTTTGGAGTCTGAGAATCAGTCGAGAAAGTCTTCAGTAAGTCAATCTGTTTCTGCTGTAAATGAAGTTGAAACTGAGGTCCCCGAGAGTCCCGAGAAAACGAATCTAGACTTCTTAATCTCTCCTTCACCTCTTGTGTCTTGGCGTGCTAACTGTACTATTGAGAGAGGAAGACAGATGTTTTTGCTTACCCCTCTTCCTATTTCAAAGGCACTACCATCATCCAAACACCCAGACCCTCCTAAAGTGTTTGAAAGGGTTGCTTCATATACTTTGAAGAAGATACCGCCTTTTAGTTCTATATCCATGGGCACAAAGTATGATTTGCTTGAAGATATAGAAATACAGCCAACTCCAGTGAAGCCTTCTCATTTGGTTGCGACCGAAACAACTAGCAATGAAGAATCTGGTGCTGTGTCTCCCCTAATGTTCTCTAAAAGCAATCGCTCCATGGTAGTAATGACTCCATGTATGGAAAGGTCACCTCCGAAATCTTGTGTATTGCTTGGAGCAATTTCTGAGTCCGCGCTTGCAGGAAAAAAAAGGGTTCGTAAGTCGACCCCATTTCCTGTTGGGATTAAGAAGTGCAGTGAATCGTATATTTCTGAGTCTTCTTCTTCTGGCAGTGAAGCTCCAGAAGGTATAGCTTTGAAATATCCAGAACTTTTGGGCATCCGAGGCCCATATAAGTCAGGGGTTACAAAGAAACAGATTGAAGCATCACCGGATTGGTTTAGATCACCTCCTAAAACTTGTGTTCTAATCGACCCTTCTGATGAGCCAACTCTGGACAATGACGTTGCTGCTGCAAATTGCCACTTACAAATGCCAGTAACTGGGCATGCTCCGAAAAGCCAAACGAATGTGCCTCTACCAGAAGTTGATTCCCAAGATACCGATCAGCAAGTGAAAAAAACTGTTGTTCAAGGTAGAGCTTTTCCACCTTCACTCTTTTATTAGTTGTTTTGGTTTTAAGACGGATTGCAAACTAGGCATTACTGACGACAGCTCCGTTTGTATACCTGCAGAACCTCTAGATGGCAATCTCAGCCTTGTTGCGAGCACTCCTATTTGGAAGGAACCTCAAAGTACAAATCGAAGAGGCAAACCTCCTGGCGAGAATACTTTGAAGAAGGAGCTGTGGACAAAGTTTGAAGCAGCCTCTACTAAGGGGCTTCACACTAGTGTTTCCGTACTACAAGAACCTTCTCAAAAAGGATTTCTCGATCGATTAGATGAGGTTTCTTGTGATGGAGAGATTTAAAACACCTGAGCCAATCTTTTGCAAAGATTCTGAACTTCAGATTGATGTGGTTTTGTGATTGTTCTTTGGCATTAAGGAGCGTATCACTTGGTTCTTGTATCGCTTCCACATTGGCTTCAGAGCTTGTCAGTCGCATTTTGGTCCTTTTTCCTTCTCTTTAATGGGAAGCAATTCTCTTTTGTAATAGTAAATACCACATCAATACTAGCTAATGCATGTAGATTGGCTGATATTGGAATCTCCCAATAATTTACGAATTGAATTTTTTCGTGGGATCAGAAGTGGAATTTATTGGCATACGGTGAATGAAATTTGATACAAATATCTGATGCCTTTTCTGTTAATTTATAAACTTTATCAAGAAAATCATACTCATAGGGACCCCGAGTTTTTTTTTTTTTTTTTTTTTTTTTTTTTTTTTTCTGTTTCTGTTTTTGTTTTTTGGGGTCCTAATAAAAGTGTTCTTTCGTTTGATTCCAAAATTCTTGGGACTAGCTTACTTCGGACCTATGCATTTATTGAGAAAAAAAAAAATAAAAACAAAAAAACAGAGAGAACGTCGTGTTGAGCAGAGAGATTCATGTCACGTCAACCGAAAAAGGTACGCAATGTTTTCAAGCGCGTTTGTCCGGAGGGACAAAAGTCAATGCCAATGAGTGAAAAAGACTTTGACATTACCAGATAGTAAGAGGCCTAAAATACCCACAAATGAATTAGGGGTTTCTTTTGTTCTGATTTTATTTTTTTCCTCCTTTCTCTACTCTCCCTTCATCTTCTTTTCCCCTCTCCCTCTTCTGCATCCCTGCCCTTTCTCAGTGACACCGTCGTGCAACCCGTTTCTCGTCGACGCCTCTCTTGTCAATGGCATAAGATATGCGCGATCTCATCGGCAGGAGACTGATCTACCTTAGTCGTGCTTCTCCACAATACATTGTCAGAATCGATGAAGAATATGAGAACTCACCATGGAGAAGCTCGAGTTAGGCGTGTGGAGGAGATTTCCTCTATGGTTTTAGGGATTGCAATTTGAGTGATGACATGAAACGCATCTTAAAATTTGTATGAAGGTAATGGGTTTAAGTTTGTTACGAATGAATTTAGGTGGTAATCGTATTAACAGGATTAATATAATTAATAAATGAGTTAAGTTAAAATTAATTTTTTAATATAAAATAACACGATTAATTATATATATAATTTATAATATAATAATATATGATATAACATAATATTTATATGATATATTAAATATAAATAATATAAATTTAAATATTAATAAGTAAAATTTATTTTTTTAAATAAATTAATCAATAAATATATTAGATTTGTCATAATTGTATTAAATAAATAATTATTATATTAATTATATATTTAATATATTAATTTAAATGAGTTATATTAATTGATATAATTAATATAATTAATAAATGAATCGTATTTAAATTGATATTTTTTACGTATTTAATAAATAAATTATGTTTAAATTAATATTTTTTAACCCAATTAATAAACAGATCATCAGTACAAATGCGATCCCCTGCACACAAATTGTTACCTTTATACGGTTTAATGGCGATGTAGACATTCAAACAGATCAGCGATGGAGAGATTTGAGACTGACACGTGGCTGTGCAGTGCCACAACGAGTTTAATGGTTAGATATTGGCCGTGGTGGACGTGTGGAGATCTCCTCTTTGATTCAACGATATAGATATACCGTTTTATGGTTTTTACGAAGCGTTGATCTTTTTTGATGGTTTGTGGATTTCGTGAACTTTTTTGTTTTTCTATGTCTATTAGCTAACTTTTTTGGATTTTGTTTTATTGTTTCTATGTATATTTTTTGTTTTTCTATGGTATTTTGAATATTCTGATGGGGTGATGGTTGTACTGCCACTAATAACGCCAGTTTCCGGTATTTACTAGTCATGATACTGTCCAGTAGTGGATACCAACTAATGAAGGAGTTTTTTTTCTGTTAATTTTTTCTCTACTTATCCATTATCGTGATTGATTCTTGTGTTTTTTATGTGATTTTGGTGAATTAACGTGATTCTTTAGCATTCCAGTGAAAAATCCAATCTGATTGAGCGATATTATTATTGAATACTAGTGGTATTACGGCTGGATACCGACAATCACCGGCCGGTAACCACTAGCAGCCGATATCACCATGGTTACTGATTGATAATGGCTGATGAGTAGTGGATACCGATTGGTATCAGCTGTGGATATCGGCCGGTATCATGGTGCATATTGGTAACTTAAGGTTATTTTGGTTGCTAGATTGCCGCCAATACTGACAATTACTAGTGGGTATTTCAACTAAATATTAATATTGTTGCCGAAAACCAACCGGTTAAGAATGAGAATCGGGCGGGGCGGGGATGAGTATGCTCCTCCCACCCTTGCCTTACTCCTATTTTGTCCCTTTTACCTGCTTCCATATCCGGCTAATTTTAGGCAAGGTTGGGGTCAGTGTAGGAGTCAAGATCAGGGAGCCCCCATTGGGAGAATATGCCCATACCCTACCTATTTACCCATAAAGAAAGAAAAATCAAAACAATTCTAGTAACATTATAAAACTGAAAGCAAACTTCATTAAATTAATTATAAAATTTAACAACATACTCACTAATATCTCATTAAAAATTTGTTATTTAAATAGAAAAATATTGTAATTAAAAGGATAGTTTCCCTTTTCTTATAATTATTAATTATTAAACATAAATTTTAGGATTCTTTAAAGTATAATATATATAATATATAAAATAAAAGTACATATGATTAGGTCGGGACGGAGATGGGGTGCTTCCCCCACCCCAGCCCCATACGCAATTCGGGGGTTAATTCTAACCCCATACTCACCTCTACTCCCATATAGTATTCCCAGACCCGTCTTATTGGGGGTGGGTACCTATGGATAAGATTCCTATCTCTATGACCGGTATCTCGGCCGGATACTGGTATCGTGGTCATAGACCTATTGATATCCTAAAGGTATATTTGGTATTCTAAATATAGCATGAATGTGTTTACGGAATCCGTTAATCTGATTAGTCCGTGAAATCCAACATTTTTGGATTGGATTGAAAATAGTTTTGGATTAGACAAGGATTGAGATTTTATCAATCCAAAGGTTTTAGATCTGGTTGCAGATTGAGCACTTTTCAATTTGTGAAATCTACGAATCTGAACCTAAATATATAATTTAAATGCATATATGTATATAATATTTTTCAGTTTAGTTTTTTATTTAAAAAAAAAAATTAAAAAACTCAGACTTGGTTGGTTGGTCATTGTTAATTGGATTGTAACAATTTAGACTTAGTTGAACAACTTTATGTCATATTTATGCTATGTTTATTTGAGTTATGAATGTTACAAACTTTGAGTTGTGATAAATGATAAAGATTTCATGATGTGTTTTATTTTATATGGATTATTAATTTATGATTTTAAAAGTTGTAATTCGTGAAATTTGTTTATCTAATTCGTAAAATCTAAAAAGGTTTTGGATTGGATACAGATTGAAAAAATCTCAATCCAAAAGTTTTGAATTGGATACGGATTGATGTCTAATCTGTGAATTCCAATCCGTGAACACACTTAAGTATGATGACATGACTATAGTTATTGTAACACCCTGAAGAATTAATTGAGATTAATTAAGGTAATTAAGATTATTAGTGTGCCTGATCTGATTTAATTAATTGAGTTTAAATGATTCCAAGGTATTTAAATTATTTACTAATTTATTTTAATCCGTAGTGTGTATATGGGCGCATTTCGACCTGCTTTATTGCATATGTCATTTCCTTTTTATTTTTCTTTTCTTTTTCCCTTTTCTTTTCTTTTCCTTTTCTTTTCCTTTCTTTTCTTTTCTCCCGTGCGTTCCTCTCTCTCTCTTTTCACTCTCACTCTCCCGTGCTCTCTCTATCTCTCTCTCTACCATTTTGTCACAAATCAAGACCGGTTTTGAGCCAAAGAGTGATTTCAAAGAGTTTTCAACATCAAGAGAAGGATTCAAGGTAAGATTACTTTGAAAGAACCTCTCTTGAATCTATGTTTTTCGGATTTTAAAACTTATTTTGGTTCAAAACGGATTTTGATGATTTTCGAGTAAAACTAGAGTAGAAATTGGAGATCTTGGGTTCTTTGGACTTGTTTTAGGACCCAGAACCCGGATCTAGTGTTTTCCTTTGAAAAATCTGGATTTGGGACCGGATTTGCGGTTTTTGGACCGATTTCCGCGAGTTCTCTCGCGGGTCGATTTCAATTCGACTGCGGTCGACCGGATTGTAGTTGACCGGTCGACCGTCCGGTTTGCACTCTACCGGGTCGACCGGTAGAGTTGCATCGCTTCTGTCACCGGTCGACCGGTGTACACGGGTTTGACCTGTTTGGCCTGAAATTGTTGTTTTGACCCTGTTTTCGGGAAAACCCAAATTAGCTTCATTTGGGGACTTGGGATGGAAGGATTAGTATCCTTAATCCCCGATTTGATATTTAAAACCCTTGGAATTGATTATTGAAACATGAAAATGATTAGGGCACACTAATTGAGAATCTTGGTATATAAGTGAGATTGGATTACTTTAGGACCGAGGATTGATCCTAAAGTGTTATTTTTGTATCGTGCTTGTGGATTGGATTGATCAAGGGGCTTGAGGAAGCGGAAGCCGGATAGGGCAACGCTAGTCCCAGTTTGATTGTGCGAGGTAGGATTTCTATCCCTTTTCCTTGTGAGCCTGTTTTCAAGAAGATTTTGGCCTTGAAAATGTTTTAAAGAAAGGGATTGATTTGCGAAAAGAAAAACGTTTTAAAAACCATGGCTTGTTAGTTTATGGAATTCCTTGGCTTGTCCTGTCCTTGGAATCCATAGCTTGTCATCTATGGAACCTCATGGCTTGTTCAAAACATGGGGCCCGGCTTGAGTAGTTCGTGGGGTCATATGAACGATTTCATAATGTTAAACGGATGATTTCTTAAGATAAGAGATCTTGTGAACTGGTAATAGAGTCTATTGTCAAAGCCTAGATAGGATCGGAGAGTGCATCCTCGGGGCGAACCCGAAACCGGTCCGGTGGGTGAGGCGCTTGGTGAGGTGAGTAATTTGTACTAATTACTCAAAGCCTCAGAAAACAGTTAGTTTTGATATGTATTTCCTTTGAGAAAAAGGATGTGAGGTTCCGGGCTGTTCTTTTCGGACTTGAATGTCTATTTATTTTATTTACGCACTTATTTATTTATTCGTTTATTTAAATTATTTCAAATTATATCCCACTGGGCCTTTCGCTCATGTTTCAAATGTTTAAACCCCTCCCAGAGATTCGAGGAGGCGGTGCATCGTGAAATGAGTTGTGCTACGGATCGATTGTGTTATCCTCTTGAGCAAATGTAAGGAATTTGAGGAATTCTGTAAACTTAAATAAATATTTGGATTTACTAGACTGTGGATGATGTCTTTGTAATTGTTTATTTACATGAACATGTATGTATGATAATTTATCTGTGGGGTGGAGCCACGTGTGTCGAGGCTCTGGACTATGTAGATTATTTATATTTTAATGCGATTAAATGTGGGACCCGGTTGGGGATCCGCTTTATTAATCCCTAATCGAGCTCCACGTCACCCATCCCGTTTGGGGGGCGTTTTCGAGCATTAGGTTAAGAACCCCGGGATTGTACATACATGTGTGACATATAAAATTATCCACCGAGCAATGTCTAGTTTGATTTTAGTTGAAGGAAATGGCGCCTCATTAGGTAACCAGTAGGAACAACCGAATCAAGGATTCTTTGATGCCATGTTTATCTGCCTTTCAAGGCATGGCCACTAGAGCTCGGAATGAGCGATCGGGGTGAGATCGGAAACAGGAATATTTCCGGGAATTCAAAGTTTCGTTTAATAGTGAGGAGGACCCCAGGAAGTCGAGTTTTGGATTGACTCCATAGTTAAGCATCCGAGTACTATGGGAGTTCCAAATGAATACTTTGGTTTTGGTCAAGATGGAAGGATTGGCAAACACTTGGTGGAAAAATCCACAGAAATGTTCAATGATCAGTATTTCCCTAAATATTTCATAAACATGTCTATGAGGCTAGGTTTAATGACCTATCCCGGTTTGCGCCATCTCTATTCTTGAAATGTTATCTGAGGAGATCCTTTGGCTTTTATAGGCATTCCAAAAAATGACAAGTGGTTTTCTTACGGGAGGACAAAATGGATTTTGTCCTAATTTTTTCCTATAGCCAAGAAGGGCCACCACAGTACATGCCGCCATATCAGCCTTAACAGATGCCATACCCTACTGCGCCCGACCTATCCGGCCGCCTCAAGATTCGCATTTCGGCCTCAAGCGCCGAGATCGGTTAAACAATTTTCACAACAGCGGTGGTTGAGATATGATTCTAATCTCTCATTCTTTTGCTCACGTTTATTTGATTTCGTTTATATCAAGTTCTTTTGTTCGGACTTTGAAACCAAAACTTAGAAGTCCCCATGACTTTGAACTCCCACTGGGATGTGTGGAGGTGATGAGTGTGTGTAAGTCAAATCACGATTGGTAGTGAGCGATTGAAATTTTTGATGTGGTGCTCGGAATGGATTGGTTGTCAAGGCAAGTGCAAAAATAGAAAAAGTGACATTTATTTTGCTTAAATTCCTTGGGGAAAAAATTGGGGGAAAGAATCTAGCTTTTTCTTTTCCCTTCTTGCCATGGAAGGTGAATTTGAAGTGAGCGGAGATAGTGCGAGGAATCCACAAAATTGGATGAATTTGCAAATTTCCTAAGGATCTACCGGGTTTACCGCCAGATCGGGAAGTTAGTTTGCATTGATTTGGTTCCGGAATATTTCCATTCCTCCATACCGGATGGCTTGAAGGAATTGAGAACACAGCTTGGAGAGCTGGCCAAAAAGGATATATTCGAATAGTTTTTAATTTGAAACTTTCGGTTGTGCATTGAAAATAAATTTAAATTACATATATGAATTGTTCGATCATTTATTGAAAATTTGAATTTTGAAAATGCCCCTGCTGCATTCATGGATTTGATGAACCGCGGTTTTTTTTTTTATTTTGAAAAAAAATTAAAAAACTTCGTTGACTTTGACCAAGAAGGAAGTCGATTTAGACAAAAATTCTAAAAAACTAATTAAAGATTGAGAACTTCATGATGTATTTGCTCTGAAAATATGGAAATTGGATTTCAATTTTTACTTTCAAATGAGTTTATGCTATGTTTATTAAATGTTACAAACTTTTAAGTTGGATTGAAATTTTTTCGCGATGATTAATTCATCCGGTAGTACCAAGATGTACCATTTGAAGAGACAATAATTTGGTGGAGAGGCATGAAGAGATATTTGTGAAAAATTGACTTGCCTCCGATTTGAAACCTCTTCCTCCAAAAACATCACGATGGATTTTCTGATGGGACTTTTAAAAAGTCCGCGAAATTTCCGCGATTCTCTGAAGGTTCTTTTTGCCATATCAAATTGAGGAGTTTCCAGGAATTTGAACTTCAAGACAAATCCTCAAATGGACAATTGAAAGAGTTATTCAAATTATAACTTGTAATTTTGGCGGGAATCGAAGAAATAATCTAAAGTTTGCATAAAATCTGACAATTCGCCCTTGTAGGTCACCCGATTGGTTGGAACCAGAGGATAGACTTACAACCGGACCGGATGTCATTCAAGAGAACAATGAGAAGATAGCCGTGATTAATGGACTCAAAAGTTAAAATTTGTGTTGCTAAAGGTTTCCCATTAAACCATTCATTATTTGGCCTTTAAATCTCACGTTGACATGTCTAAAGTTTAAACTTGAACTTCACAATTAATTTCTTGAAAAAAATTCTTTAAAAGTGTTGTGGCAAAGCAAAGGAAGCAACATTTGAAACGACGATTTTATTTTTAAAAATTGCCTCAAGTTTATAATTGAGATTAATTAAGGTAATTAAGATTATTAGTGTGCCCGATCCGATTTAATTAATTGAGTTTAAATGATTCCAAGGTATTTAAATTATTTACAAAAATTTTAATCCGAAGTGTGTATGGGCGCATTTACGACCGCTTTTGCATATGTCATTTCCTTTTTTTTTTTCTTTTTCTTTTTCCTTTTTCTTTTCTTTTCCTTTTCTTTTCCTTTCTTTTCTTTCTCCCGTGCGTTCCTCACTCTCTCTCTTTCACTCTCACTCTCCCGTGCTCTCTCTATCTCTCTCTCTACCATTTTGTCACAAATCAAGACCGGTTTTGAGCCAAAGAGTGATTTCAAAGAGTTTTCAACATCAAGAGAAGGATTCAAGGTAAGATTACTGAAAGAACCTCTCTTGAATCTATGTTTTTCGGATTTTAAAACTTATTTTGGTTCAAAACGGATTTTGATGATTTTCGAGTAAAACTAGAGTAGAAATTGGAGATCTTGGGTTCTTTGGACTTGTTTTAGGACCTAGAACCCGGATCTAGTGTTTTCCCTTTGAAAAATCTGGATTTGGGACCTGATTTGCAGGTTTTTTGACCGATTTCCGCGAGTTCTCTCATTTTTCAAATTGCAGGCTGACCGGTCGACCGTCCGTTATCGGTGTTTGCAAAAACCCCTGTTTGGCCTGAAATTGTTGTTTTGACCCCTGTTTTCGGGAAAACCCAAATTAGCTTCATTTGGGGACTTGGGATGGAAGGATTAGTATCCTTAATCCATATATTTGATATTTAAAAACCCTTGGAATTGATTATTGAAACATGAAAATGATTAGGGCACACTAATTGAGAATCTTGGTATATAAGTGAGATTGGATTACTTTAGGACCGAGGATTGATCCTAAAGTGTTATTTTGTATCGATGTCACTTGGATTCGATCAAGGGGCTTGAGGAAGCGGAAGCCGGATAGGCAAACGCTAGTCCCAGTTTGATTGTGCGAGGTAGGATTTCTATCCCTTTTCCTTGTGAGCCTGTTTTTCAAAGAAGATTTTGGCCTTGAAAATGTTTTAAAGAAAGGGATTGATTTGCGAAAAAAAAAACGTTTTAAAACCATGGCTTGTTAGTTTATGGAATTCCTTGGCTTGTCCTGTCCTTGGAATCCATAGCTTGTCATCCAAGCACGATTTCATAATGTTAAACGGATGATTTCTTAAGATAAGAGATCTTGTGAACTGGTAATAGAGTCTATTGTTGTAAGCCTAGATAGGATGCGGAGAGTGCATCCTCGGGCGTAACCCGAACCGGTCCGGTTTGGTGAGGTGAGTAATTTGTACTAATTACTCGTTGAAGCCAGAAACGCAGTTAGTTTTGATATGTATTTCCTTTGAGAAAAAAGGATGTAAGGTTCCTACTTTCGGTCTATTTATTTATTTTATTTACGCACTTATTTATTTATTCGTTTATTTAAATTATTTCAAATTATATCCCACTGGGCCTTTCGCTCATGTTTCAAATGTTTAAACCCCTCCCGGGAGATTCGAGGAGCGGTGCATCGTAGGCTGAGTTGTGCTTGGATCGAGCAAGCGAGGATTGTGTTATCCTCTTGAGCAAATGTAAGGAATTTGAGGAATTCTCAAACTTAAATAAATATTTGGATTTACTAGACTGTGGATGATGTCTGTTGTAATTGTTTATTTACATGAACATGTATGTATGATCTTTTATATCTCATGGGGTGGAGCCCCTAAGGCTCTGGACTATGTAGATTATTTATATTTTAATGCAGTTAAGTGTGGGACCCGGTTGGGGATCTGCTTTATTAATCCCTAATCGAGCTCCACGTCACCCACCCCGTTTGGGGGGGCGTGACAGTTATAGTATTCTCTACAATAATTATGTTCACTGACATATGTTAATTTAAGCCTAAAACCTACAACAATTCCCTTTAAAGCCCGTGACTTGTTTAATTGCTATACTAGAACCATTATTCATTTGCACCTCAAAAAAAGTTTGAATTCAAATTATAACTTTATTTAAATTCACGTTCTTTTGTAAAATTTGAGTTTGAGCTTGAATTTTAACTTGAATTTGGGAATAAAATCTGAGTTCAAGTTTCTCCTTCAACTCAAGTTTTTAAACTCAAACTCAAGTTAATTAACAATATTTTTTCTATTCTTAAAAACGCCATAATTTTTTCGTTTTAATTCCGTTTGAGGTGATTTTTTTCTATGCGTTTACAATGAAGAGACGAATAAAACTCCATCCATATACCCTATTAATTTTTTCATCACCACTGAGTTATTATTAAAATGCTATTCAAATACAAATTTAAATTTTGACCCACCTAAACACAAACTCAAATAGATTTTCAATTTAAACCATAACTCAAAATGTTCACATCCAAGCACAAACTTAGTGGCTGTTTGGTGTAAGAATTATGAACCCAGACTCATTATTCTGGGTTCAAACCAATATTTGTTTACAAAAAGTAAAAATTAGTTCTGATTTGACTCACCCAAAATCAGTGTTTGGTTTAGATGGTTCCGATTCAAGGTTTAAATCTTGATGTGATGTTTTAAACCATGAATTACTCCTAATTCTAAAACTACTCACCCCCTTAGTTTAGGGACCCCTGATTCTGGTTCTGGTTTCAGAACCATGATTATTGCGTTTGGTAGAGGAATTCATGCTATGGTTTAAATCATGATTCGTGGCTTGTTACAATATTTTCTCTCACAAAAAATACACGTAAAATGAGAATGATTATGAATCATGGTTCTGAATCTATAAACCAAAATTATGTTATGGTTCTAAAATCAAAACTAGAGTTACCTTAATTTAAACTCTCATACTAAATAAATCTTAATTAGAATCTCAACTCAAACTATATTTAAATATACTTTAATTTAAATTAAGATCTAAACTCAAGTCAACCTAACTCAAAAAATAAAAATAAAGAAGCCATTAAATTCAAAAATTTCTTTTATCTCACAAAGTTCCGGTGAGTCAGAAGAAAATAACTGGACTGATAGGGTTCCGGAGGCAAATAACAGTTTCTTTAAAGCACGCTCTGCTCCAAAATCAGAAAAACCTGTTTCCGACTTATAAACCTCTCAGTTCATAAGGCTCCACAAAACCCTACAATCTCCTTGCTCGCCAACAATGGCGGAACCGAGCGTGTTGACTCGGCATATTGAGTCATACGTCGACACGACTCGCTCTCCAAACGAACAGGTTCGTGCTCCGTTTCTCTTTTTGTGAAATTTTATCACCAATTTGAAGTAAAGTTCATTCATTTATAATACTGTAGGTATTTTCCCTGATTATTCAGTGTCTATTTGTTGCGGAAGTGAAAAAAAAGCCCTAGCTTTAGTTAATATGTGATTCTTCTGGTTAATTGGGACCTAGGACTCTGCTCTAGCAAATGGAATGTAATAAATTGTTTAATTATGTAGAGGTTTTAACATTTCGCTTTTCTTTTGTCATTCGGAAAACTAAATGCTGTAAGAAAATTGAGTCAAATTCTTTGCTTCTATTCTATGAATTAAAAGTTTTTGCCTTTTCAATTAGAGTTACAGTTTTCTCCGATATTAAATAGTGATCATAATTCATATATGCCATGTAAAATGCACTTTTATCTATACCCATAAGTATTGGAAAAAGAGCGTAAATCAGTATGAAGTGATTTTTTTTTTTTTTAAAGAAATTTCCCGCTGAAACAAGCTGAATCATATTTGTAGAGAACAAATTCGATGCAAAGCATTTTCTTTTAATTGTTTGCATTTTTAAGTTTAGTTTTAGGATTATTTTATTTGAGGTTGAAGCTTTTACAAGTAACGATAACAGCTTGTTGATTCAATTTAGCATTTTGCAACTTATCTATGTTGCGCAGTTTATGTTTTGCCCCTTGATAATGATAAGTCTGTTTAACGTGTGTGACTGCAGGCCGCAAGCTTGGATTCTATCATTTCTCTTGTAAAGAATGGCTTACTAACTATTGAAAAACTGGTATTTAAAATTTCTTCCTTTTTAGGTTGATTGAAACTATTTTTGTTGCTTATTTCTGTAACCCTTACATGTAGGTCAGAGAGATGGACATGTATCTGACCACCACAGATCATGTCATCCGTGCAAGAGGTATCTTGAATTTGAGTTCTCTACATTTTTAGAGCAATTTGATATTGGTGTAAGTGGAGTTTGGTATTTGATATTCTTATATTTTCCCATGTGCTAAAGTAGTACATTTGGGTGTTTCTTTTTTCCCGTTCGTAATAGAAATTAGAAAAGACGTTCTAAAGTCCAGACAGTTGTATTTTCACTTTTTCCCATTCTCCTTAACTATAAATCATAATTAAAAAGAAAAATCTTTAAAAGTTCATGATGGTATCCATCTTCAGGTATGCTTCTTCTTGCGGAATTGCTTACAAATCTTTCATTAAAGCCACTCGACAATGTCACAATTCATAGCTTAATTGATTTCTTCGCAGATAGGCTGGTGAGTTGACATTCTGTCCCCTCCACAACACACACATACCTACGCACCTTTTATTGGTCTTTTGATGTGTTTTAATGGTGTTCTTTTGGTCTGGGCGTGTTCAATCATCCTCTTTGATTTTAATTCTGTCTTTGCATGATATCTTATTTTCCTTATATTTTCTTTTTTCTTTGATAAATTATGAACATACTTTTTTAATATCTGTATAAATGTAAAAACAAGAATACAGTGTTCAATTTCGTTGGTATAGTCTAGCTGTATTAAAATGTCACATTTATATATTTTCTTAATTTGAGCAATTTGTAAGTTAAAAAAGTTGTATCGTGGTGCTTTGGTTTCCTACTACTGATACTTGATAACTGTTTCTATGAATTTTGTAATTGATTATATCATCACTAAAGTTTTTTCTTATAAAAAAAAACCTGTTTTTATGAAATCATATTACATTGAAAGCTTATTACTATTTTTTTACCGTGACTTTAATGATGTGATGGCAAAGCACCCCATCACTTTAATTTGATTGGACTCATAACGTTTGTTATTCCACTTTTACGGTTTCTAAATGTTCTCATGTACTACTTTGTGATTCTCAAAGTATAATAGACAATTATTCGCTGATATCAGGTAGATTGGAGAACTTTACGTGGGGCTCTCGTTGGTTGCTTGGCATTGCTGAGGAGAAAAAGTGATGCTGGTATGGTGTCTGCCACTGATGCAAAAGCAGTTGCTCTGTCTTACGTAAAGAACCTCCAGGTGCAATCTTTAGGTCAGCATGATAGGAAGGTAGGAGTGGGCAACCATAAATTCAAATTTGAGAAAAAAAAATGACATGCTTTTATCTTACCTGTTGTCTTTTCACAAAATCTTATTCTTCTAAGTTAAACATCAAATGTTCTTGCAGCTTTGCTTTGAACTTCTGGAGTGCCTTTTAATAACCTATCCCAATGAGGTCGCTTCACTGGTACTACTTCCAAGCTTGCTATCCAAATTATATGTTCTAGCTTCTTCTTCTTCTCTCTCTCTCTCTCTCTAACCAGTTGGACATCAGAATGTGGATATCATTGCAAGTTATGAACTCTTCACTCACGTTGTATTCCTGCTAAATTTTTCTGTTCCCGCAACATCATGACTTTTACATATAACTTAGTCTTGTGCTCTCTTCTGTCTGATGAGACATGCCCGTATAGGTTTCTCATAGAACAAGGAAGTTCTCATAGTTTTCGGTTCTTTTTGGACTTTTATCCTATCCTTTTTTGCCCCTTCATTCAAGTTAACCAATTTTCTTGGTGTTGGCAAGGGTGAAGACATCATATATTCAGTCTGCGAATCCGTGGATGGAGAGAAGGATCCTCATTGCTTGATGCTAGTATTTCACATTATTCCGGCTTTGGTTGGACTATTTCCAAACCCATCTGGGTCACTTGCAAGTTTTCCTGGAGATCTTTTTGAAGTTTTGGGCTGTTACTTTCCCATACATTTTACTCATGTAAGGAATTTTTTTATCTCAACTTCTTTTGCCCTGTAATTTTCTTTCTCTCTTTTTTCCCTTTTTTTTGGCATGCTTGTTTACAAAATCGTAGGCCCAAGTGATAGGACGCCAGCTTGTTCTGAGAATCACAGGAGGATAATAGAAGAAAAGAGAGGAAAAGAACGGGAAGAAAGTAATTCTTGTATGATATGAGAAATATGTATGATACAGGTGTTGATAGGATTGCACTTCATCTTGCTCCCTTACTAAGCTGAAATGATTCCCACAAATTCCCTATCTCTTTAACTGATTTTCCCCTATTTATACTCCCTTAATCCCTTTAAGTAACCTGCACAACGTATCAGTTCATTATAACAGCACAATCCCCTTCACTAACTGCTCATTAACACTTAACTAATTGTATCTCAGCTAAATAACTAACCAAATAAACTACCCGAGATCTATCCTTAAGCTTTTGCCTTTTGTGGCATACAGAAAAAGCTATAGAACCTTTTTTTGTTAAAAAAAATAAAGAACAATTCCTGATCAATTTTAGGGACATTATACATCAAAAGCATATCATGTTTGATGCATTTTCTTTTATTTTCTTTCACTCCTTGCTTACCATCTAGGTACCTTGATCAGTAAATTAGTTTTCCATGTGTTATTCTTTACTCATTCTTATTTTACGTATTTCTTTTTATATAAATCGTATGTGATTTGTGGTTTTCTTTCTTAATGTTATCCAGCCTAAGGTAGAGGACGTTGATGTGAAAAGAGATGACCTGTCAAGGGCCCTAATGGTATGCAGTAATTGAAATTTGTGTGCATTTTACAGTGTTCTGTAGTTCGTGATTTATCTGTGCTATATCTTTCTGGTACGTTAATCATTCGAACTGTAAATATTAACAATTTTATGAAATGCATCTGTTGAGCCACCATGTACCTGCACACAGAATCAACACCCACACACACCACAGAAACAATACCACTGCTAGATTATTGAAGGAACCTCAACCAATGGATCCAATTTCATTAATCTTCACTGGAATCCACGAGCTCAGCTCGGCCAGCAATTAAGAACAGTAAGAATAAGTTTTTCTATATTCGATGCCCTCTCACGCACAATCCTTTCCCGTAAATCTCTAAGGCCGTTGTAACCTCCTTACTCCCTATGCACTACTCCCTAGCCTAGCCTAACCACCTATAGGCCACATCAGCAACCTTTCTCACACATTCACATCTCTTCCCCAACCGAAAACGTTACGAGCTCCTTTAGAGTATGTCCGTTCGTATCTGTTTCGCCTAGGCTCGGGTGTAACAGCATGATTGTCATGGTCTCATAGAAACATGATAGGAAAGTCTCTGGTGTAACTAAATATTAATAATATGCCCACGATCTATTTGAAGGTGGAAAACTGCACATTAATTCAAATTAAAATCATTTTCAAGAATAAATGTTTAAACAATTATTTATACCATTCCACTCCACCAAAAGAATACTCCAAGGATCATGATAAGTAATATGAGATATGTTTGTTACTCCGTCTGTCTCCTGACTTTCTTGCTTCTTTTTTTCTGCCTTCTGCTTGAATTTTTTGTTATCCCTCATACAAGTGCAGTCTAAGTCACTCGTCTGAGTGAACTTTACTTGGTTCTATTTTAGCCTTTTCATGTTTCCATAAGAGATTTTACTGTGTATGTATGCCCATGGTAGTCTTTAGTACCCCTACTATGGCACAGGGATTGGCTTAGAGACAATTAAGATTTTGCTTGGAATGGGCAAACTCATGAAAAAATTAACAAGAAGATAGAAGGCCAATTGCACAGTGCATGGTTGAAAATAAGAGGGCTCATGAATATTTTGAATTGATGAGTAATTTCTTTTGATGCGTGAACAAAATGATTTTTTTGTTTTGTTTTGTTTTGTTTTGTTTTTTGTTTTTTTTTTTTTTTGTTTTTGTTTTTTGTTTTTTTGTTTTTTTTTGCCTAGAGATCTGATGCTGCAAAAAAAGGCTGCAAGGCAACCAACGGTTGTTACACTTGTCTTTGGCATCTTTTTAATTTAGCACGTGACTTTCATAGTTTATGTAATGTTTGATGTACAATCTTTACATTTGCAACCAAATTGAACAGTGCGGTTTAATTTTTCTGCAGATAGCATTCTCATCAACACCTCTTTTGGAGCCATTTGTCATTCCCTTGCTTCTTGAAAAACTCTCTTCTTCTCTGTCATCAGCAAAGGTTGGTGCCATTTGAAACATCTCCGGATGGTTATGAGAGCAACGGTATTCACTTTTATGTCGCAGAAAGTACACCATAATTTTTTGTGCTGATTTTTTTTTTTTGGTTGGCAGATTGATTCTTTGAAATATTTAAGCTATTGCTCAATAAAGTATGGAGCAGACAGGATGGCAAGACATGCAGGAATTCTTTGGAGTTCTATAAAAAACGCAATAAGCACTTCATTGAAGGAGCCTACTGAATCTTTTTACTCAGAATCGATAGATGGTCTTGGCTTTCAGGAGAATGAAGTTGCATCTGAAGCTCTATTGCTGTTGGAAACAGTTGTCATGCAAAATAACAATTTACTCTTAAGTATGATTGTGGATGATGAAGATATAAGTACTGTTTTTAACACCATGACAAGTTATGGGCGTTATAAGGATATTCCTTTGCAAGGCAAACAGAGGTTAAATGTGGTTGGTCGCATTCTATATATTACCACAAAGACTTCTATTGCTTCCTGTAATAGAGTGCTTGAAACGTTCTTTCGCCCTTTGGTGGATATCTTACAGCTTTCCATGAGAAGTTCATCCAGGGATTGGTTTCTAAATTTTGGAGCCCTATATCTCTGTATGGAACTCCTTGCAGCGTGCAGAGATTTGGTTATATACTCTAGGGAGCTTGCGTCAAACTCTATTCCAGTTCATGAGACATTTTGTTGCATCCTTCAGAGTTTTTGTGTTTCTCTAATTGATGCCCTCTGTTCTATCCTTGAAACAACTGCTAATGAAGGTGCTGATGATGTGGATATTTACGCCCGAGGTAAAAACTCTAGTTTTGTTAAGATATTTTAACTGTTTAGACAAGTCAATGTTTGTTACGTAATAACTTTTTCTTTGCCCTACACTAGTTTTAGAAACTGTAGCATGAAATAATGCGTGCTTAGTTTCTGAAAATTATGTATAGTTGTACTTCCACTCTAATAATCATCTATACGTCAATACCCATAATTTCATGTTTTAGTGAAAACAGGAACATGCGTTTTAGGATGGGCAGTTTTGAATTTTTTTCCTGCAATACCTTTTATTCTGTTACGGAGAGTTTATAAATTACTGCTTTTATTCGGATTCTCCGGCGGGAGGCCCATACAACATAACGCATAGTTATGAAAACGTAACATTACAATTATTTATGTAACAACAATGTTAGAGAGAAGTGACACTAAAGAATTTAGTCATCTATAGGCTATGTTACTTCTCTCCGATGTCGATGTTACATTTAATAATTGTCATGTTATATTTTCATAATTACATGTTACGTTGAAAGGACGGTCCCTCTGGAGGGACTGAAGAAAATTGGCATTTTTTTAGAGGACGGTTCCTCGGAAGCACAAGTTATTTAAGTTTCAAATTGGCATTTATTTTTTCCAAATGATTTTTCATATGCGATGTTGTGAGAGATGCAAACTGGAATCCATTTTCAAGTATTAAATCCTACATGCTATTTCTTTTGATTTTTTCCCGTTCATTTCAAGTTGCTGTTCATACTATAATTTAGTAACCAGCGTGTAAATTTTAATAGCATTATATTGCAGTGAAGAGCTTGCAGATCTTGGCCACATTTCCTGAAGATCTTTTACCAATATCGGATAATGTATTCAAGAATATTTTAACAACACTCATGTCAATCATCTTCAAAGATTTCAACCAGAAATTTTTATGGAAGCTCGCCTTGAAGGCATTAGTTCATATTGGCTCTTTCGTTAGTAGATACGAGTGTGAGAAGGCACAGAGCTACAATTCTATAGTTGTTGAAAAGATGGTTTCCTGGGTTTCTGTTGATAATTGTACCTTACCTTTTCCACTCAAACTGGAAGCAGTCTCTGAAATTGGTGCAAGTGGGCGAAATCATATGCTGAATATTGTTCAAGGGTTGGAAGGCACTATATTTTCCTATGTATCTGATTTTTATGTACGTAAATCATCTTATGACTTCTTGTTTGATAGACTGCAAACACTGTTCTTTTGAGACGTTCGGAATGTCCTCAGTCAAGAAGTTGATATTTTGGTTCTTTGGACATCCATTGGTTTGATTAATATATGAGAAAAGATGTGATTATGTTATTGGATATTCTATTTTGACGTCCAAGGGAAATAGTTATGCCTGATGACGCCTGACGTCTAAAGAACTGAGGATATTTCAGTTTTTTCTTCAAACATATTTTTTAGGAAAAGACCCTGATTGCTGTTTCAATTTGTAATCTGTTTGTTTAGGTACATGGAAATGTGAGCTCTGCCGAAGTAGCAATTCAACTTCTGCAATTCTATTCTGAAAAGGTTATTCCGTGGTATGAATTCTAACATTCCAAGATATTTGCTCGACCTCCCTCTCTTAAAGCTAAATGCTACCACCAGAACCGAAAATTTACCTCACTTCAGCATTAATTTCTCTCTTTTCTCGTCATATTTTCCAAACATATTATATGGTAGATTTGCAGTAGTATTATTAGATTGTTCTTCTGTTAATTAAAACCTTTGTCTTAATGAACCCAGGATCCATGAAACTGAAGGTCTTGAAGAAATCCTGTTGCGCTTTGCTACTAACATTTGGGACCACGTGGAAAGTTGGATATCTTGCAATGTTCAGGTTCAGGAAAAAGTGTGTAGACCTGCTACTTTCTTTTTTCGTTTGCTGTTGGTGTTATTAAAAGCATCTTCGGTTTCACTTCTGCTTCTTTACCTGGTTTGATTATTAATTAAAAAGTGTTAAATCTACTCCAAGAAGTGGTAAAGGTGTATTTGTTTTTGCTCTAGGGGCTTTTGGATGCAATAATGATGGCAATGAAGCTTACTGTTGGGAGTTGTTCAGAAGAAATCCAGTACATCATACTCCAGAAGGCCTATACTGTACTTTCTTCAAATACATCTCTTCTATTGAAGAAATCCTCGTTGACTTCCATTCCTGTCCAACTTGAAGAGTCACAACTTATTCAGCATGTAGACAATATCTCCCACAGAGATGAATTGGTTCTATCATTATTTGCTTCAGTAATTATCGCAGTTCGGCCAAGAACAGAAATTCCAAACATGAAGGAAATACTTTATTTATTTCTGACAACCCTCCTCAGGGGACATGTTCCTTCAGCTCAGGCGTTGGGTTCTATGATCAACAAATTTGATACGAAAGCCAAGAGCACTGAGATCTCAAGGGAGTCCACTTTGGAAGATGCAATGGATATAATTTTCAAAACAAAATCATGGTTTTTTCGTGACAATGAAGTCTTACAGAGGAATGGCAATGGAATGGGTCTTAAGGATTTATGCCTTGGTCTCGTGAACAATACACAGCTTCAAGTCCATGCCATAGTTGGACTAGCATGGATTGGGAAAGGTTTACTTCTGCGTGGTCATGAAAAAGTAAAAGAGGTAATCATGACTCTTTTGGAGTGCTTAATGCCAGACAGCAGTACTCGTGCTGCAAAGTTGAAGCAGGATTCGTTTGAAAACATTCTTGAGCAAGATTTCCATGTCTCTGTAAGAAGAAGTGCTGCAGATGCCTTTCATATTCTTATGAGTGATTCTGGAGTTTGTTTGAATAAAATATTTCATGCGATAATACGTCCACTCTATAAGCAGCATCTTTTCTCAGTAGTGATGCCTCTTTTGCAGTCTTTAATAAAGAATTTTGATCCATCCTTTTCAAGGTACACACACTTCTTAATCTGTATTACTAATTACAGTGGAATTCTTGAATTTATCCATACGTTCCCAAATTGACATGACATGATTTCATAATGATGAGATTACTTTCCCATGAGAAAAAATTACTTCGTCAGAGCATGCTCTCATTTGTACCCATTTATAACAAAAGTTTTGCCTATGTTCTATGAGATACAGGTGCTTAAATTGGCACATAAATCACATGCAAACATTTGGCCTCAAATAGATTTCTGTAGTAATTAGCTATTTGAAGTACAAGATTTAAGAACTTAGTTCTGTATCTTAACGTTGGTGACTTTGAATGATGGCTTGAAGCTAGCACCTTGTATAATCGCGTGTCAACCAATTTAAGCTTTAAAGTCGTATCTGAAAGTGCTGCTTTTAAACAGATCTATGCTGTATCGGGCCTCTGTGCATATCATCGCAGATGCTCCTCTAATAGTTGTCGTGAGTGAAGCTAAGAAGGTTGGTGGCAAGGAAACTTAAGCTTATATATGCTGCGATTTTTTGTATATGATCAACGACTTTACAATAAAATACTACATAACTCTTGCAGCTAATATCATTACTGCTGGAGGGATTATCTATTTTAAGTGAGGATATTCTAGATAAGGACCAGCTCTTCAGTCTTTTGCTAGTCTTATCTGCAATATTGACTGATAAAAAGGGTAAGTTTAAAATGTATTTGCATGCCTACATGCTTTTTATGGTGCACTTGTATGTTTACGTTTGTCTTATTGCAGTAAGTAAACATAGACGCCACGAAATTTGCTAACTATAACATTCCCTTAGTCCTTGTAGTATTTAACATTCTATAACAGAATAGAGAAATGGTTTCGTTCCATTGGAGGTTGCACCTGGAGAAAAAACTGGACCTTTTCTAAATAATTTTAAGGTTTCTGTACCTAGGATCATCTGCTTAATACTTTGGCCTGGTTTGGATCTTTAAAGGAACGGACTGCCTTTTCTCTTCGATTTAGTTGGTACGATGGATTAAATACCTGAAATCATGTAAGGGTTTGACGTAGGGACAAAGGAGTCCAGATAAACCTGAGATGGAAATCTCAGGTGAAGGAGGGAATCTAATTCCAAAATGCAAAACAAAACACCTACAAAAAAGAAAATGCAAAGCAACATCTCAGAAGACGAGAATGCCCGTGCATCAGATATTTTGCCTGAACTATAAACATGAAATTGAATTGTTGCAAGATATTTGTCGTTTCAGTATAGACATATAGACTCAGGGGAAAAACAAAACTAGCACATGCATCTGGTCTATATTAAACGTGGCTCATAAGCAATAATGTAAACGACTAAATGTACTCGCTTTTGGCATGTCCATGCAGGAGAGGAAGCTGTCATAGAGAATGCACATTCTGTTATCAACGGCCTAATTGGACTGATTGCTTACCCTCATATGATGGTATGATGTCTTTCTTACTAAGGAGTTTATTCTGTTTCTGACGTATGCTTCAAGTTCTGCTGTTAAATTTTTTCAAATAGTTTGTACTAGTAGGGTCATGGATTTTAAATCACATCTCTTTATAAAATTCATGATTCAACTCTGCATTTTTGTATCTGTTCAACTCATTCAGCTTGTTCGAGAGACAACAATTCAATGTCTCGTTGCCATGTCTAAGTTGCCTCACGCAAGAATCTACCCCATGAGAACAAAGGTTAGTATCGTTTTATCTCAAGTGGTTGTTGTGTACACTATGATTGCCGATACAAATATGATAATGCCTTTGGCATAGTAACCTTAATGCTTAAACATAATGATTTATCATTTTTCTTATAATAATGACTACTTGTTCAGGTATTACAAGCTATGTCAAAGGCACTTGACGATCCGAAGAGGGCTGTTCGTCAGGAAGCTGTCAGATGTCAGCAAGCGTGGTCAGTGCTCTGGATTTATACTTTTGTACCTTTAAGTAGAATCGCTGTTGTCTTGGTTTTAATTTTTGTTTTGGTTGGTTACAGTTCACCATTTAACAGGTTCTTGTTTTGCTTGGATATTTAACAGGGCGTCAATTGCATAGAGTATAGACTACAGAAGAGCATTCATTTTTACAAGGATGGTAGAGCTTCACGCAGAGTATACAAGATTCATGTCTTGTTTGTGATTATCTAGCATTGTATATATGTTCATCAACACTAAGTGCTCTGAAATTTTGTTTCTAGCCTCTCTCTTTCTCTGCAAATTATTTGTTTATAGTTGAATTAAAATTTTGAGTGATGGTTGACTTCATTCTCGGTCGGTAATCTCACGATCCTTTATGTTCTCAAATGCAACATCAGTGGGAGAGTCGTATCATATGCCCTTTTTATTTAATATTAAAAACAATATTATCATTTAATGGAATGTTTCTATTTCCTTATTTTAAGGAATATATTTATCGCTGTGTTGTTTGGCAATTAGGATAAAACATCATTATCAGTTTGATTTTTGCTAGTTCTATCACTTCTGCAACATTTTAAAATCAGTAACAATTTTGCTCATATACTGCTGGGCTAAGGCCTTTCAGGCCGACATGCTATACGTTTGTCTTCACAATGCTGCCCAAAAATCGAGAAACAAACGGAATTTTTTTTTTTTTCTTTTTGAAAAAAAAAAAAAAAGTAATACAATTGAATTCTTTCAACTACTTGATATGGAATTTAGCCAAAAAAAAATTGCTTGCGGTGGAAGACTTCTTTATCATGTCCAACCTCTTTGTACATGTGTTACTTTTAATGGTATTGAAGAAAAAATCTACAACGAATAAACCCCCCTAAGAGTTAGAAAGTAAAACTATATATATAAGGTACACAGCAATATGGTAATGAAATCAGAGTATGGAATTTTTATCACTCTGGCTGAATAACTAAGCATTGGAGCAACGTAAGTGCCAAATCACCTACTAAAAGCTACAAAAATTGCGAAACTTCTTCTATGACGGTAAATTAAACAGACAAATCATCTTCAGCACCACTATACTCATCAACATCTTCGTGTCGCCCCACCTTATGCGATCTCTCAAGACCGTCTTCAACATCAGAGCCGCCTCTTTTAAAATTTGAAAGACTTCCTCTCGGATTTGAATAAACCTAAAAGCATCATATCAAGTCAAATAATATTAAAGCATCAAGAATAATGACCATTGTTGTACTAATGATTAAAGCACAACCAAAATACACACACGAAAAAGCCCCATAATCATACCTCCGCATCCTTCAGTTCTACCACAGAAACAGTAGGTCTCCTCCTTACAGTCACTCTTGCGGGTACTGGAAAATGTTCCACCTCATCGCCAGATCTTCCTTCTTTAGCCCTCTTTTTCCTTAAAACAAGCTTCGTGGGAAGAGGCTGCATGCACAGAAAAGGAATTTATAAGAACCCACCGGCCTCATATGCATGAGTTTCATGTTTTTCATGTCCAGTCTCCAAAATGAGATACTGTCGTGCACACAAAATGGAAATAAATTCTGGTTCAAATGGATACCAAGTAGCGTGCTTCTGTTTCATCAAACGAAACCAGGTAAGTTGTAGGGTCATCTGCGTCATCTCCTCGTACCTGTTGAGACGTCCAAAAAAAAAAGGTCAGTAATCAATCAAAACCCTGCATGTTGTTAGCTTTTTAAACAGTTCAGAGCCTGGTACGTACATCCCAATGATATTCACGAACCCATGAATATGAAACATCTTCATGTTCATCATAAATATCCTTTGATAGCTGCCACCAACAAAAACAGAAATAAGTTGCTTCATGTCAACAGGATCGGTTGTCTCATACAAGAAGATGACATGAATATCTCTATACCTCATCTGGAGAAGGGACCATGTAAGCCAAAAATTTCTCCGGGTTCCCCGGATCTGAGCCAGTCACCTTATAACTTTTTAAGACGGCCTGCATATGAAATCATGGCATTAATAACAAGAACACAATTTTCTGAGAAAACTTTGTTAATTATGTCAGAAGAAAAAGCTACATCCAGTAAACTTTCCCTTCATGACAAAAATGACTTGTATATGTCATTCTCGTAGCTCTTGTAATGAGATACATCAATATTGGTGAATTCTATGATTTATACATAATCACAACCGGGATATTTATTTCCTTGTATGCATGCCTGAAGACCAGATAAATTACCTGTGATTCGTGAGCATCACGAATAGACTGGTCCATCTTGCTGTAGACTTCTGAATCAGCCGTAGGAGCACTATCAAATGCCGCGAGAACAAATTGATCATCATACCTACAAGAGTGACATAAAAGGCAACAGTTGAATTATTATAAATGTGTATGAAGCTCTCCATAGTAACTAACTAATGACGTTAACAAACAACAACAACAACAACAAGCCTTAATCCCAATTTAAATAGGGTCGCTATATGGATTTCACTTTTCCACACGGCTATGTTCGAAATTAAACTTTCCTGAAAGCCTAGATCTAGAATGTTTTTCCTAACGACTTCGGTCTACGTAATTCTTGGTCTACTCCTTCCTCTTCTAGTATTAGGTATAAGAATGTCCTCCTAAGCACGAACTGTCGCTTCTAGCAGTCTACGTTGGACATGCCCGAACCAATGACATTAACCAAAAAAAAAAAAAAAGGCAGTGTTTTTCTTTAAAATTTTTTAAAAAATAAATAAAAATACAAGTGCAGATACCAATTAGATTTTTTTGCTCACGAGTGATTTTGACAAGCGCAAAAAAAAAATCCATACCGATCAAAATCAGGTAGCAAAGGAAGAACCTCAACAGGATACAAGCTCTTATTGGTAGCATGAACAGGGCGAGACTTGCATGCCTCAAAAGATGCCTGAATTTCCTTGATTTGTCTATCCCTGAAAAATAACTGAAAATTTTAGTAAAAGAATTAGATCAAGGTTTTTTGCCGTTGTTGACATATCAGATAGCCATGTTGGGATCAAGCAAACCTGTCATTAAGGTTCTCCAAAATGTTGCGGCCTCCCTTCAGCTCTCGCAGTTCTTTCGCTTGCTTTTCAGTTAAAGACTGCATATACCAAAAGATTCGGTCATAACATAGTTTTCACAACATTCTCTCAAGAAGTTAGGTTTTGTAAAGTTGTGTATTGATCGATTACCTGTTTTGTTGACTCCATACTCAGAGGAGATATATATTGCGTCTTAACCAGCCATGCAACTCCCTTATCAGTAGGCCTTTCTTTTCTCTTAATGCCATCTTTCTTTACAGGGGTTACGGCTTCATCATCACGCAATAACTCCTCATCCTCTGGGTCGAGGGGTGGTCTAACACTGGGAGGACTAAACAAACCAATTATAAACAGTTAGGATTTTCCAACCCACAAAAAATGCCCAAACCATAGTAGCTCAAAAGTTGTCAAGAATGATACTTGTATACACTGAGATCGAGTAGGTTAAGAGGAATCCCAAGATCTGGTTCAACAAAAAGCTTTGGCTTGTATGTTTTTTCCAACGATGTGATTGTATACTTTGAATATCTGCAGAAAACGATCTCAAAATTACCACAGGAGATATGGAACAAAATAAATTAGATTATGGAATATGGTCAGAATTCAACGACTTTAAAATGTGAATAAAACTCAAGCCAGAGAAATTTTCGTCGCAGTGGTAAAAGTCCGGGACAGATTAAAGTCTTAAAAAACAAACGAGAATGACATACTGATCTTTCTCTCTCTTCATTGACATGAGCTTCGGTTGTGCACTTGGATCTGGAAGTTCATTACGGAACCTTCAAAGAGCATAAAAGTTAAATGTCAGTACATGGACGTTAAGTGCTCTATACGTCCCAAAGCTACTATCTGCTAAACTTTCTATCAAAATATGAATGATTTCCAAATGTCTATAGGTAAAATTCTCCTACTTTGTCCACAATTTCACTTATTTTTCAATTCATTGGAGAAATATCGAGAACAATGGGAAACAAAAAGTGTAGTAACAAAGGCTGAGTCAATGTCAACATACTCACTTCAACTTGCATAAAAATGTCGTTGGCTTCTTAAGCCTGTTTTCAATCCTCTCACCGCTCAAGAATGAAGTAGCCCTCCTCTCCCCCATTCTTGATCCCGCAATAGAACCGTGCCCCTTGGCTGCAGACAAAATCTGGGTCTTCGGCAGAACCGAGTGCTGAGATTCCTTCAAATTCTGCCTATGTTTCTCCTCTTGCTTTTGCTTCTCAAATTCCCTCTTCTTTCTCAACCTCCTCTCTTCTTCCGTCTCCACTCTTCCCATAGGGCCATTTGATTTCTTCACCGGCACTGAAGGGACAGGATACTTATGCTGTTTATGGTGAGTCCCGTGGTGATTTGAGTGCCCGTGTTCTCGCCTCCCAGACCCGGCAACCTCCTTAGAAACCCCTCTATCCCGCTCTTGCAATCCCCTATTGTGAACATTCTCCTTCCCCTGGCTCTGCGGAGGAGGAGGCGGCGGAGGTGAGCTCGGAGGCGGAGGCGGAGACGAAGGTGGTGGCGGAGGTGGCGGGGGCTGCTGCAATGGCTGCATTGGCTGGGGATTGTTGTACTGAGGAAACTGGGAAGGCGGGTAGTATGCGGGAGGCTGCTGCATCGCGGGGGCTGGTGGCGGCGGCGGAGGCGGGTACGAAGAATCCGGCGGAGGAGGAGGCGGCGGATAAGAGTACTGCTGGTGAGGAAGCGGTGGAGGAGGGTGTTGACTTCTAGGAGGTCCGCCGTAATGCTGAGACGAAGACGAAGAAGGCCCGTAGCCACTGTTGTTATACGGAGCTGAGCCTTCACCGCCACTGAATCCCCAATTTTGGTTGTACTGATTTCCCCGCTGCTGCTGCGACGACGGCGGAGGCGCCAGAGGATTCTGATTTGGAGGCGGGGCCAGAGGATTCTGATTCGGCGTCGGCCCGAACGACGATTGCGGCGCGAAAGGCCGGTACGAGGCCATAATCGATCCTCAAAACCCAAGCCAACACTACTCGATCAATTCCCAGCCTTCCAATTTATCTCTCTAAGAGCTAAATCACTCCGAGAGTTGGAGTGGAGGGAGAAAGAAGAAAAATTTGTAATTGCGAAAAGCAAACAAACCCTAGGAGAGAGAATACTAGGCACAAACTTCTTCGAACTGAATCGCAAACTTGAAACTTCCTCAGATTGATTAATTCCACACTTCAGAGGAGAACAAACATGGCAATCGAGAAAAATAAAAAATTTCATATAGTATCTAATCCAATCCAATAAAAAAATTAAGGGATTAATTGGGAGCAAAAAGGAAAGGAAAAATATCAAGTTAAAAAGACAAACCTAGGAGAGAAAAAGAGAGGGATCGATGGCAACGAGAGTGAAATTAGGATTGAGGAATGGTAGAGAAGAAATCCAAACCCAAACCCTAACCCTAGGTCTGAGACTGAGACTGAGACTGAGAGGAGGAGGATGGTAGAAGAAAGTAGGAAGAAAGAGTGACCGGAGAGAAGTAAGACGACAACCTCGGCCAGCTCGGTGTTGTCTACTCTTGTGAGATCTCGGATTTTGTTTCCCACGTCACCGACTGTCAGACCCTGCAATTTTTTATGTAATTTTTCAAACTAGGGGCCGACTTTCTTGATTTGAGTTTTTAATTCCTTAAAAATTTGATTTAATGTGAATTTTTTATGATTGTTTGTGATTTTTCCAAACTAGATCTTATTTATTGTAATTTTTCTTAGGTGTGTGCATATTTTTGATCAAGTTACACAAGTGAAGTCATGACTCAAAATTTATTGTTATAAATATTTTTTTTTTATAAAAAATTTAAATTTATTTTTTATTATAATTTTTTCTATTGTTCATAATTTAAATTGTGAAAAAAATATAATCTATCTCTTTTTAATAGAATGCCATTATTATTAACAGGAAGTTCCTGTTAAAGGTTATTAAAAATGATCTATTGAAAAATTTATGTTTTACTTTTAAAAAAATTAGATTTTTTAATCATCAAATTTATATAATAATTGTCTATTATATATATTTTTAATTTAATATGAATTTCGGTAGAAACTAATGCCTCAATAGAGAGACATTATAATTAAGTATTTTATTATATTCAACAAAAAAATTAAGTATTTTATTTTAATTATAGGCGCAATTTAATGATAATTTTATATCTAACCTTTTTAGCTGAATTAATTTTACATCTTTTTATTCCATAAGATAGAGTTTCAGTGACCGGTTTCCCTTAAAAAAAAAAAAATCAGCGACTGAGTACCGCCACCTTTAAATTTCCAAAAGAAAAAAAAAAAAAAAAAAAAAGTATCGTGGGATTAGATACCCTGGAATTCTTCTTATACATAAAACGACATGAAAGTGATTGGCTTTATACGTAGGTCAGTTTTCTCTCCAATAAACAGTCTCGTTAATGTCGTTTTGCTCTCAATATTCGTTTTTTTGGTGGGAGAATGAAGGTGATGAAGTCCCCTTATGAATATATGTGTGTTACTTGTGTGGAACTAGTAGGAGTTGCATCCTCTGTTTTGTTGATCCGTTTATTTTACTGATTTAAATTTATAATTTGAATTGAAATGTAATTTTATATGAAAATTTTTTATTGTAATAAAAAAGTTAGATGTGACTGTTTTTGAGAATTTTTTATTGTAGTAAAATTCAAATTCTAAATTCGAATTGGTAAAATAAACGAGGTTACGTGCATCAAAAAACTCACGCAATAATGCAAGCAACCAAATAAAGTTTTGAACTTTTCCCCGATTATGCAAGCTTAAAACCTCCGTTTTGGATGAAGAACTTTGTCATTTCTTTTCAAGTTTGTGAATTTTGTCCAAGTTTAAACTCGTTTTTAGATTGAAAGTGTTGCTCTTGTTGTAGGAGACCGAATTGTTGAAGAAAATTCACATGAAGTTAAGGATCTAACGAAGCCTTTTTTTTTTTTTTTTTTTTTTTTTTTGAAGACTTCTAAGCCTAGAAATTAGTAGTTATTTCGGGCATTAAAACTGAAGGAACATGAGTTTTTTCTTTTCTTTTTTTTTTTGAAAAAATAAAAATAAGCCTCGTTATATTTTTAGTTAGAATTATACGAAAATAGTATAAAATAGGCCAATATGAAAAGCTTAAAAAAGTATATAGGCTAATTTTTAGTTATAAAAATTAATAGACTATAACTTGACAGGTTATGGTTTATAACCAGATAAGTTATGGACAAACTTGTCAAGTTATGGTTCATAACCAGACAAGTTAGGGATAAAAACCGTGAATTATGGACAATAACTTGTTAAGTTATGATTCATAACCAGATAAATTATGAACAAAAATAATAATTTGACATATTTATTAATTTATGTAAACTAAAGAATTTTGAAATACGAAATAGAAACAGGAAAAAGAAAGCAATGAATTGAAATATAATTCTATTCACTCTTTTTCATTGTTCAGCAAGATGCACGGACAAGAATACATATACAAGAAGCATAATAAGGTCATTTAATGGTACACAACAGTAAGAAAAAAATCAACTCCTAAAACTATGTCTTCTTTATTCTAGAAATATGGAATCCTTTAGATATTGCTGAACAAATAGCGATATTTGTTTCCAACGGCTTGCCATGTATTATGGAATTTTTTGACCGTTTGCAATCAATTGCCTTTCCTTCCTTGTCAATTGCTTTTCTGTCATGATCGTTATTTTTAGTATGTGGATCCTGGATTTTATCAGCCCCCCTCAAGTTGGGAAGTGGAAGAGGATAAACTCCTAACTTGACTTGAAAATTTCAAAAGATTGCTTCTGAAGAGGCTTAGTTAGGACATCTGCAATTTGTAATGAAGATGGAATGTATTTTGTAACAAGCTCACCTTGTGTAACTTTTTCACGAACAAAGTTGTAATCAAGTTCAATGTGCTTGGTGCGAGCATGAAAAACAAGATTTTTTGTCATATGAAGAGCACTAAGATTGTCACAGAAGAGTCGAGGTGTTTGAACTAGAGAGATCCCAAGGTCTTGTAAAAGATAACCAATCCATGTTAATTCAGCTGTAGTGACAGGAAGTGCGCGATATTCTGCTTCGACGCTTGAACGAGCAATAGTAGGTTGTTTCTTGGATGACCATGAAATACAATTTGAGCCGAGAAAGATACAATAGCCTGTGGTGCTACGACGAGTGAGGGGACAGGTAGCCCAATCTGCATCACAAAAGCCATTTAATGTAAGAGAGCTTTGAGATAAAAGGCGAATGCCATAGGTAAGAGTGCCTTTTAGATATCGTAAGATACGCTTAACAGCTCTGAGGTTGGCGAGGGTGGGTGAATGGAAATGTTGGCAAACTTTATTTACTGCATGAGTTATATCTGGACGAGTAAAGGTTAGATATTGAAGGGCACCAACTATTTTGCGCAATTCAGTTTCATCGACTAGAGTGGGATCATCTAGTTGGGTATGTGGTTTGATGGCAATGGGAGTTGATAAATGAGAGGATTCAAGCATGTGAGTATGAGTAAGAAGATCTTTGGTGTATTTTGTTTGTAAAAGGAATATGCCACCAGTGAAAGGTTTGACTTCAGTGCCAAGAAAATAGTGTAGGGAGCCAAGATCTTTAAGAGCAAATTCACAACTAAGTTTGTGAATAAGTTTCTGAATAAGAGTGGAGTTGCTTTCTGTTATTATAACATCATAAACATGGATAAGCAAAAGAATTATGTCATGCTTATCTTTATGAATAAATAAGGAAGGATCTGCTTTGCTGCAAGAGAAACCAATGGCAAAAAGAGAATGAGATAACGCTCAAACCAAGCATGAGGTGCTTGTTTTAACCCATAAAGAGATTTATTCAATAAACAAACATGATTGGGAAAAGTTAAATTGACAAAACATGGCGGTTGTTCCATGTACATAGTTTCTTTGAGGAAACAATGTAAGAAGGCGTTTTTGACATCGAGTTGTTTAATAGTCCATTGTGACACAACTGCTAGAGAAAGAACGATGTGGATAGTGGTGGGTTTGATCACAGGACTAAAAGTTTCATCATAGTCTAGCCCAGGAACTTGAGTGAAACCTCTTGCAACAAATCGTGCTTTGAAGCGGTTGATCAAGCCATCTTCGTTGTATTTGATACGGTATTCCCATTTTGAGCCAATAATATTGGTGTTGGAAGGATGAGGAACAAGGCGCCAAGTGTTATTTGAGTAAAGGGCTGTGAGCTCTTCTTGCATGGCACTAAACCAATGAGGTGATTTGAGAGCATTTTTGAGAGATTTCGGTTCTTGATCAAGTGTGCTAAGGAGTGCCATATCTTGATGAGTGGAAGAGCTAATTGTGGGGCATATATAATCTTTGAAATGTGGGGGTGGTCGGCGGATACGAGGTGGACAAGTAGTGGGGAAATAGGAAACATTTTGAGCTGCAACACTAGGAGCCACTTGTAATTCATTCTGATCATGGGCAACATTAGTGGGCCTTTATTGGGAAAGATCATGATGTGAGCCGTTAAGATTGTCAACAGGAGGATCTTGAATTCTTGGATCAATATGAGATTGTCATTATCTATCTCATTGCAGCAATCAACTTTGGAGGCGCATGACTTGGTAATTGTTGTCTCTTCTTCGGCCAAGTTGTGATGGGAATGATCTTTACTTGGCTTAATAAACCATTCTTCTTGATCTGGATATGTTGTAACAGCAAGCTGTGGAACATCATTATCACTTGAAACTTTGTGGGAATATGGGAAATTTTGTTCATCAAAAACCACATGTCTAGATATGTAAACTCTATTTGTTTTAGGATCAATACGAGGACGTTTGGTAGAGGGATTTGTTCCCTGATTCGAATTCATTACAGTATTTTCTCTCACAAAAAATACACGTAAATCGAAAATGATTCGAATCACATGATTTGAATCCTCCAACCAAACGTCCTTTACATCTATAGCCTTTGTGAAGAGGACTATATCCTATAAAAACACATGGGAATGTCTTTTTTAAAAATTTATTTTGATTTTGGTGTCTTAAATAAGGTAAATACTTACAACCAAAAACTTTTAAAACACTATAATCTGGATGTCTAAACAATTTGAAATATGGTGTCTCCATATTGAGAGAAGAAGAAGGGAGACGATTTATTAAATACGTTGCTGTAAGAAAAGCATCTACCCAAAACTTGAGTGGTAGATTTGCATGAAAAATCATTATGAGACCAGTCTCCACAATATGTCAATGCTTTCTTTATGCGATTCCATTTTGTTTAGGTGTACCTGGACATGACAATTGTTGAGCTATGCCACAATGAGCAAGATGATTAGTAAAAACTGCGAAAATGAACTCACCACCTCCATCACTTTGAAGGACTTTGATTTTTCTATCAAATTGATTTTCAACAAGGTTTTGAAATTTTAAGAAACATTCATAAAAGTCAGATTTATGTTTGAGAGGATATAACCAAGTGTATCTTGTACAATCATCAATAAAAATAACATAATAACTAAAATATTGAGTAGAAGAAATAGGAGCTGGCCCCCATAAATCACAATGTATTTTCTCCAAGGAAATTTGCACATTTTATTCGAATTATGAAAAGGAAGTTTGCAACGTTTTCCTAATTGACAACTAGTACAAATATAATGCCTATTAAGCCAACTAGAAATGCTTAATACTTCCTTTTTATAGAGAATTTGTAAGAATTTTGAATGGGGATGTCCCATTCTTTGGTGCCACAATTCTGACGAAGCTGATTTTGAAGAAGTTGATGAAGATTTAATTGCTGCAAATGCTTCCATTTTAGCTTCTTCAAGTGCATACAATTGTCTCTTTTTATGCCCCTTCGCTAATGTCTTTTGACTTTGATCCTTTATCACAAAACCGTTAGCATCGAATTCAATACTACAAGAATTATCATCAGTAAATTGACTTATAGACAATAGATTTTTCTTAAGCTTAGGAACAACAAGGATGTTTTTTAAATTTAAATTTCCATGAGGGGTTTTTAAAAGAGAATTACCAGTATGTGAAATAGCCAATTTGTTTCCATTACCTACATAAATACCGTCACGTCCATTATAAGTATGTACTGAGGTAAGCTTACCAACATCATTTGTCATATGTGTTGTTGCTCCAGAATCTGCATTGAAACTTGGGTCAGTTTATTGGAGAGAAAGAGCTGCAAAGTTTTTAGGCATCTCTTCTCCTTGATGAGCATAATCGTATCTATAAAAACATTTAATGGCTGTATGGTTGGTTCTTCCACATATTTGGCATTCCACTTTCTCTTCATTTTGTTTGTTGTTGTTGCCTTGCCTATTTCCTGTGAAGTTTTTCCAGCCATTGTTTAATTTGCCATTGCCTTGATAAGCTGAATTGTTTTGAGAGGAACAGAAATGCTGGTTGTTTGATCGATTTGCTTGAGAAAATCCTCTCCCTCTCGATTTGCTTTGCCTATTTCCTGTGAAGTTGACGAAGAAAGGCTTGTGCATGGTCTACAATTCTCTTTTCTTCTTCACGTTGTTCAGTTTTCATTTGCTCATGACTCTGTAAAGAGAATAAATTGATTAAATGAAGGATAAGGTGGCTTTGAAAGCATTACCATACGAAAATCTTGGTATTTAGGACCAAGTCCGCGAGCCAATTTGAAGACTTTTTCAGTGTCCGTAATTGGCTTGTTGATGGCAGCAAGGTTGTCACATATGGCTTTGAATTTTTTGACATATTCTTCAATGGATAAGGATCCCTTTTTTAAACAAACCAAGGAATCCTTCAAATGTTCTTCTTTCTCTATGGTGTTGGGAAGTAATCGCTCTTCCAAACTACTCCATATGTGCTGCGCTGTTTCATCTCCCATGATCATGCTAAGTATGTCTTCAGTCATGATGCCTAGGAGCCATGAAACAAGTAATCCATCATTGTTCAGCCACAACATGTATTGAGAATTTTTTACTGTCTTGCCATCTTCTCCGATCATTTCTTTTTCCGGCATATCATCTGTAAGATGGTGGGCTATCCCAAGACTTTTAATCAAGGGCAAGACCTGCGATTTCCGGACAAGAAAATTAGAAGAGCTTAATTTTATAGAAATAAGGCTAGCACACTGATGGAAAATCTGTATTGTGAGCTTGGGTTCATCATGAGAATTTTTTGAAGCAGAGCTTACCGTCTACTCTGATACCATAAAGAATTTTGAAATAGGAAATAGAAACAAGAAGAAGAAAGCAATGAATTGAAATATAATTCTATTCACTCTTTTTCATTGTTCAGCAAGATGCACGAACAAAAATATGTATACAAGAAGCATAATAAGGTCATTTAATGGTACACAACGGTAAGAAAAAAATCAACTCCTAAATCTATGTCTTCTTTATTCTAGAAATATGGAATCCTTTAGATATTGCTGAACAAATAGCCATATTTGTTTCCAACGGCTTAGCCATGTATTATGGAATTTTTTGACCATTTGCAATCAGTTGTCTTTCCTTCCTTGTCAATTGCTTTTCAGTCATGATCGTTATTTTTGGTACGTGGATCCTGAATTTTATTATAAACTATTGATCTATTAATTTTAATTCATCTAAAATCTTGACCTATTTTCTTCTTTCTCCTTACATTATATACCTACCTTGAAAGGACGTTAACACTTTATATGATATTTCATAGAATGTGAACCCAAAAATGAACAACATTTAAACTTATCAAAACTCATTGCTCATTTTACACCTTCATTACATTTAAAAACATAATTGAAAGCTCGTAGCAATGGGTTATTCGCATAGCAGATCTTTCACTTTATTGTTTCCCTTAAAAAAAAAAAGTTCGTCCTTTATTGTGAAGGATAAATATTACTTTAAAAAAACTTTAAAATCAGAAATATAATATTTTCTTCCCTTCTAAATTTATAAGCAACCACGATAGACACACATGGTTGAAGCTGCAATCGTTTGTTGATGTTTATGTCGTTGCATCTATGTCGTCGTTATTCACTATAATCTCTGTCGTTTCTTATCATTCTCTTGTCGTTTTCAGTTTGTTGTCCTTAGTTGAAGTGATTGTCGTTTACCAAATTGCCATCCTTCATACTTCCACGTATTATTGATGTCGTTTTCAATTTGCTTTGTTTAATTATTGTCGCTGTTTTCCAATCTTTGTCGTTTTACCATGTTGTTTGAGGTGGTTGTCGTTTTTGTTTTGGTTATCATTTTTTAAGGAGATTGCCGTTTTAATATCATCAATTTTCCTTTTTTTTTTTTTTTTTTTTTAATCTTGCCCACTTTTTTTTTTTCCTTTTTTAGAGTCATTCTTACGTTGTCGTTTGTTATTTCATAGCATTTTCCAACTTGTCGTCGTTTCATTGGCAATCCACTTTCTTGTCGTTTTTGTCCTTTGTCTTTATATCTCTGTCAACTGTCATTTCTATTTTGTTGTCTGTGCCTTACGGCGATTGTAGTTTATATATTACTGTGTTTTCTTGTACTACTAAAAAAACCGCGCTCCGTACGCATGACTCATTATATAACATTTGTATGAATCGTTAGAAAAAAAATAAAAAAAATAAAGATAAAAGTGGAAAAAAAAATCTAAATCAAAAGATAGGATAAAAAAACTTAAAGAAAAAAAATTCATGCGAAATGTTTTGCAACTGAATCTAAAATTTATAAGGATCACAGTTAAAAAATATTTATACAGGGATGAATAAATTAATTTAGTAAGATAATTAGGAAAAAACAATAACATTTTAGATAACTGTAAGAAAATTATTTAAATGTGCTGTGTCAAATGTCAAATTAAATAGATTCAAAATAAATATGAATAATAAAAAAATTTAAGAGACAAAAAGATTTAATGTGATTTGGCTTTTGGCATACATCTACGAATAGAAATGACGAAAAAATTCCACTATAACTAAAAAAGCGTATAAAAACTTATCAAATATCTCTCACCACTCAAATTCTAAATACACTCAAAATTTCTCAACCTAAAAACAAGAATACCAAATATCAATAAGAATAACCAAACGTGCGGCTGCTCTCCTGATCATGCGCGACTCTATCACTCTTGCGACCGCCACAATCTATGTAAGAATATATATACATACATTCTAAAAACCTTAGTCGGCAAGCTCTTAATAAGAGACATATGCCTTGAGCCCAATAACAAAAACAAAGTTTCATGGGCTTAATTAAAGCCATGAACCTAACAATCTCCACCTTGATGAAAATTAAGCCAAGCTCAAATAATGAAATTCCTTCACCATCTCCTCCAAAATCCCGTAGGGCTAATTCCAATTTGCAACACCAAATAAGTTCAAGCGACGCCTAAACTTTCAAACGGCAACTAACTTGATCACCAAACTTGTCACAACTAATGCAATACAAACCAGATTATCAAGCTCCACCAGCTTACGAACACCGGGATCTTTATCTGCAACTACTAACTCTTTGTCTCCAAATAGGATGGCAAAATCATCAACTCTATGAATTACCAAACTTGATGACTTTCGCTCAACAAACCATAACCAATAGCCGTTCACCCCAAACTCAAATCCTATGAATGTTTTTGTACTTCGCTCAAGTTTACCATCATTCACATGAGCACAAACAGAACAACCAAATCTCAAAACAAAATGAACATAGCAACCAAACCATACCTCAAACGGAGTCTTCAATCCAAATACAGTTGATGGAGATCTAACCAAATAGCAAGTTGGAAAACCAAACATAGAAAGCAAACAGCAAGCTTTCCCCAAGAGAGCTGAATTCATACTATATGCGACTAACAACTGTTGTGGCAAATCCCAAATAGTACGGTGTCTCACTACTTTCTTCTCGCAGAACCCATAACTCTCACCAAATTGCACACCATCATAGTCATCAATAAAGGTCAAAACTGACATCCCCACATCACTCACATGATCCGAATGTAAATGCCATGAACGAGTGATCCTAAAATTTAGAAATAAGCAAGATGAGACCATGGTAGCACTAACAACTGTACTACCCTATAGCAAATATAGGCTATTATGCAATTCTCCCTTAATCACCATAAAAGCTCCCTTACTAGCTCTTACAACTCCACCTTCAGCAAAATACCTATAACATTGTGAGTCGAGAGTCCCCAAAGAAACAAGATTTTTCTTCAAATCTGGCACACGTCTAACATCAGTCAAAGTTGTAACTCTGTCATCAAACATCTTAATTTTGACTGTTCCAACACTAGTAACTCTACAAGACATATTATTCTTCATAAAGACAACACCCACATCAAGAGACTGGTAGTCAATAAACCAATCTCTATTAGGGCACATATGTTGAGAACATCCAGAATCAAGAATCCAAGAATTGTCTACGCAATCACTAGACACAGATAGGACATAATCATCATCTTCAAATACTCAACAATATTAGCTGATGCTTTTTCACCAGTTTCCTTGTTTCCCTTGAGCTTTGGGCAATCAACTTTCTAATGCCCTGGTTGGTGACAATAATTGCAGTTGCCTTTTCTATTTTTTGACTTTCTGCTATTTTTATTTTTTGTCTTTTTCAATTCCTCTACCTCTAACAACCAATGCACCTGATTGATTTTCAACCCAATTTTCAGACACCTTTTTCTTCAGTTCTTTGGAATTCAAAGACACCTTAACATCTTCCAAAAAAATAGTGTATCTACCATATAACATAGTATCAACAAAGTGCTCATACGAACGAGGTAAAGAACATAATAAAATTAATGCCTGATCCTCATCATCAATTTTCACATCAATATTCTTCAAATCCAGAATAATTCTATTAAATTCATTAAGATGACTTTCAATAGATGTACCTTCTGACATGCGAAGAGTATACAAACGCTGTTTCAGATAGAGCCGATTGGTGAGAGACTTAGTCATATATAGACTTTCAAGCTTAAGCCACAACCCAGCAGCAGTAGTCTCGTTAATAACCACATGCAACACCTCGTTTGCCAACGACAGCTGAATAGCACTCTGTGCCCTTTCTAATAGGTCTTCTTTCGCATCATCTGACAACGTTACCGGTAAAGCCTCCTTGCCGTTTAGCGCCTTGAGCAATCGTTGTTGAACTAATAGGGCTTGCATCTTGACACGCCAACAACTGAAATCATTCTTACCGTTGAATTTTGCAATTTCATACTTTGTCGTCATTGTGGAGGTCATAAATCCCAAAATAATTTGACAAATAAACCAAAGCTTTGATACCAGTTGTTGTGTCAAATGTCAAATTAAACAAATTCAAAACAAATATGAATAACAAAAAAATTCAAGAGACAAAAGGATTTAATGTGGTTCGGCTTTTGGTCAACGTCCACGAATAGAAACGGCGAAGAAATTCCACTATAACCAAATGAGATTACAAAAACTTATGAAATATCTCTCACCACCCAAATCCTGAATACACCCAAAATCTCACAACCCAAAAGCAAGAATACTTCTCTGACCAAATCTCACTCAAAAGAAACAAAAGAGAGATAACTGCGTATCAATAAGATAACTAAACGTGTGGCTGCTCTCCTCATGCACGACTCTCACTCTTGCGACTGCCACAATCTATATAAGCATAAATATATATATATATATATATATATATATATATATGTATACATACATTCTAAAAACCTTAGTCGGCAAGCTCATTAAGAGACATAGGCCTTGGGCCCAATAACAAAAACAAAGTTTCATGGGTTTAATTAAAGCCACGGACCTAACAAAATGAGATATATTTAAAAACATATAAAAATTAAAGGTTAAAAGATGTAATAAGAAAAGAAAATTACTTAGGGGTCCGTTTGATACCTAAATTCGCTCCCTGATTCGAATCATGATTCATGGTTTGCTACAACATTTTCTCTCACAAAAAATACACGTAAATCGAAAATGATTCTAATCACATGATTTGAATCCATGAACCAAACGGACCTTTAAATGAGATATATTTAAAAACATATAAAAATTAAAGGTTAAAAGATGCGATAAGAAAAGATAAGGAAGAAAAAAGAGAGAAAAAAAAACTTTAAAAAAAAAAACCTAAAAGAAAAAATAAAAAGAGAAGCCCACCCCAAAAACGGATTGTCGCTTAGTATTTAGGTGCATATTGATGTTGTTTCCACGTTTGTTTTTATCTTTTGTTTGTTGTGTTTCATTTCGTTTCTCAATTTGTTGTGGTTCCAGTTTTTTCCACGTCGTTTATGTTAGTTTGTCCTCGTTGGTTGAAGCGATTGCCGTTTTCGACGTTGTTGACAATTTGTCATTTCTTAATCGTTGGTTCTAGTTTGTTCTCGTTGGTTGAGGTCATTGTCGTTTCTCTGTTTCTTGCTGTTTCACTGGTCACTCTCTTTGTCGTCGTTTTTACTCGGCCCTTTTATTGTTGTCGTTGTTTGAGGTAATTGTGTTTTCTACTTTGTCGTCGTTTTATTGTACAGTTGATTGTCGTTTATTAACTCCAATGCCGTTCAGGTTTCTCGTTCTTTCTCAATCGATGTTGATAGGGAGCTTGTGATGATGAATGTGCCATGGTTCCTCGTTGTTTTTTTTTTTTTTTTTTTTTTCCCACATTTTCGTACATTTTTACGTTCATTGGTAACATTGTTATGACATATGCAAAATTTAATTCTTAAAATAATATTGTGTTGGGGAGTGATATTCTTACACATATATAAAAATCTGACATTAGCACATAATAATGTCATACTTTATTAGAGATTTAGCATGCTATAAAAAAATAGTGTTAAATATGACATTGGTTTGCCTACCCAAAAAATAGCAGTGTTGAAAGTAATTTGCTCTCTAATCGACCATTAATCTATTAAAAGCGCATCAGTCCCACAACTTCCGCTAGCAAACAATCGGCGTGACTAGCCGCAAAGAGATCCTCTTTAATATGGTCGCCATCAAAAACATGTTGATTATGAATTATGACGTTAAATTTTATGCCAATAGAAAATGAAATTTTTTTTTTTAGTATGCATTGAAAAAATAAACTACCAAAATGTTTTATTTTCAGTCGCTCATATTTATATAAAAAAATATTTATATTGCATACTTTTTTAATTTAATATGCTTTTAATTAAATTTAATAGTCATAAATTGACTCTAACACTAGGGAGGCCTCTTCGGAGAAAGGCACTTGGAAAAACTATTTTTGCTCTTTAGTTTGCTGGGTTATTTCTTCCCTCGTTGTTTTTAAACTCGAAGTTTGGGTTTGGCTTGCTTTGTCTGGGGGTAAGATAAAATATGTATTTGCTTTTGTCGTGAATGTTTATTATGCAAAAAAGAAGAACCTTTCGCGACCAATTATGTTGTCGCTTTTGGTATTTCTAGCGATGAAATTAATGGTGCTGTTGGCCAATTTTCTACGAATATGATTAATTTTTCATGGCTGAATGTACACTGTTTTGGCGTTACATAAAAACTTTATGCAGCAAACTCTTAGCAACCGTAACTAGCAACGAAAAAAGTCGTCACCAAAGACTTTCAGCCCGCAAATTTGTTTTTAGCAATGAAAAAAAAAAGTTGTCCCCTAAAAAAACTCTTTAATTGTAGTAGTATTGGTATCAGTGGTAAAGGCGGCCCTTCGCCACTGACCACAAGAATGAAAAATGCTCTCCACAGTATATCCGTTTGCCCGGAGAGTGCTTTCGAGTTTCATTTCCAATTGAATTTGGGCTTCCAACAACCGAGGATCCATCCGGTCTAATAAACCATTGGATACCATGCGGTTCATTTCATTTTGAAGTTCGCAGCGTCGCTGCTCTTCATAAAGCAACGGCGCATGCAACCACAACTTAATAATTATATATATTTAATATTTTGCCCATATAATATATATGAAAGTGAGAAAGGAGTATTCAGGTAAAAATTTATGAAATAACTTTTTTTGGTTGAGTCAAAATTAAATGTACGTCCTCAGTTAAAATGGTTTTTTTTTGTTTTTTTTTTTTTTTTTTTTTTTGGATTAAAAATCAAAAAGAAAAGTGAAAGCATATTTTCCAGGCAATTCGGCAAATTAAATGAAATTAATATATGCCACTATCAATAATATTAGGGCAGATAGTTTTCTTCATGAAGTCCATTTTAATATTATGGAAAGAGTGAATACTTCCATTACATTTGGCGTTCATGAAAATCAACCATACAGCTTAATTATGACATAGTTTGATTTAAAAACTAACCCTAAATTACATCCTGATTACATTGGAAACTAAACCCATTTCACTGAGGGTTCAGAATTCTGCTTATAAGCAGATTTATGTTTATTAATTATTAGCAAAACGAAAAAGGGGGAAAAAAAAGAAGAAGAAGAAGAAGGAAACTAGCAGCCGCTTGTGCCGCTGAATATTTTGTTACCCCATTACTTGGGGCGGCATGCAACCTGACTTGGCCCAGCTTGTCGTACCATCTGATTGAAGAAAAAACAAGAATAAATAAAAGACCAAATTAAAGAAACGCAATGAAAAAAATATTTCTTACTCATGACTTACACACACACATAATATAATATAATAAATATAATATAATACAAGCACCTGAAAATAAGCTTCAAGCTTCCTTTTCAGAAGACCGTATTCTTTCTTCAGCTGTTGGAAAGTCCTCACGCATCTGCATGGTTGTTGTGGCAAAATTCCATTCATTATAATACTACTGGTAGCACATGCAACATATAATATTAGGCGAATAGAATACGAATTTTCATTGTACAAGATCCTATTTAGCTTCGCTCTTCTGAACTTGATTAAAAAAAAAAAAAAAAAAAAAAAAACCTGATCTCTTAGAAAATTGTACCAATCTTAGAGCTAGATATACAAGTCCTTATCTCGTTAACCGTCCATATATATATATATATATATATATATATATAGAGAGAGAGAGAGAGAGAGAGAGAGAGAGAGAGAGAGTAATGTGTGATGAAGAAGAGATTGTTAGGCAGGCGGGGAGATTGATTTTACCCTTCTCCATTTCCTGTCCTACAATATTCCCTAAATTGAGTGCACTCAGCTTTCACCTTTTTGGCTCCAATGCTGCAACCAATAAAAAGAAGGTTTCCAATTAAAGTTTGTCGTTTTAAACCCAGCACCGAATATACTAATTTATAATACATTTCTATCAAGTCTTTCTAAAGAAGGACACACACACACATACAAATCCTATCTCTTTATTTAGATAAAAGTTTTATAATATAATATAATATAATAATAATAATAATCATAATAATAATAATAATAATAATAATAATAATAATTACCTTGTGCTGCTTCCCTTCAACTGATGCATATAGTTGTCTAACTTGTTAAAATCCAGAGGACTTTTCTCTCTACATATACACATGATCAAAGACTTTAGTAGTTAGTAGCTGTATACAATTACTAGCTCTGATGAATGATATATATATATATATATATATATATCATGTTTTAACTTCATGATAACACACATATACATGTGCATAATTAACTTTTTAATTAATGTTGGGTTGTTGGGGGACTCACAGTGCCTGCTCCAGGTTATTAATTAGTCTAGATGAATCTCGGTAATATAATGTAGCGATTTCCTCTACAAAATTTGGATTAGCATCATCTTGTAGCTCCTCCAACTGGACAAATTGTTCGTCAAGAAACCCCTGAAAAGTAAAGGTTCATGTTCCTTTATTAATTTTCCATGATATCACAAGTACCACTAATTAAAAAGAAAATATAATAAAAATAAATAAATAACAAGCTGGACGGATCATGATCTGCTCGCGTTTTATCATGCATGCTTGATATTTTACTCAAAAATTAAGCTAGCCTTATTAACTAATTTAAGTATTTTTGTATAATAAGTTGCATATATTTGTACATATAAACATGCATACAGGAAAATTTAACTCGGAACATAATGATTGTAACTCAAGATGCATTCTACATGATATATGAATTTCTCTTTCCATATTTTTAGCTAAATTAAATGCATGCATGGAGCTCACGGATAGAAAAAATTTGAGCTAATTATAATATATAGCTTTATTAAGCATATGCATTAACTAGTATAAGAGTGAGTATTAATTTCAAGATAATGTTTAAGAAAGGAAAACAAAGGGCAAATTTGAAAAAAGGAAAAAGAGCTATAGCTAAAGAGAAAAGAACCTGATCAAAGAGGGACTGCCTCGTGACAGCAATCTGCCTGCGCGACTGATTTCTCTCCATTTTGAGAACGAATGTTAAGAAAAGGAAAGAAAGAGAAGGACCAAGAAAGATACGCACGCCTAAAGGGGTTTGTGGTGATGTAAAATGAAAGGATAAGTTGGCTATATATAATGGTGGAAAGTAGAGAGAGAGAGAGATAGAGAGATAGAGATCATGGTGGGGAGTATAAAACAGTGTAATGAAATATATAATATACATGCATATATATATATGTGTGTGTGTGTGTGTGTGTGTGTGTGGACAATTATAATTTACTGTGAGAGAGTGAGAGAGATCATGGTGGGGAGTATAAAACGGTGTAATGACATATATAATATACATGCATATGTGGACAATTATAAGTTACTGTGATTGAGATTTTTCGGCGGTATAAAGTCAGTGGGGGCTTTTTGAGGCTTATGCGGCAATTTTGATTCTTTATATTACGTGTATATAAATTGAGGATTTGTCTATGTCAAACATATTAAGCTTAATTATATGCATATTATATGCATGCAGATTCTAAATATGTTTGTCCCTTTTTCCAGATATATATACCCTTTTTTAAGTGAAATAGGTTGTAGCGTTTAATGCACTCACATCCCAATAATATTCTTTTGGAAAGGCAGGTTCATTAATAAAAAATAAATAAAATTAGAGCATTATTAATGATGTCATTGCACATCAGTATTGCGACCTTATGATATTGGGAAGGGCTTAATTGAGGAATATTCAACTACTTGCATTATGTTCCTTCAAAAAACTTTCTTGCATTATACATGCATCCCCAAGTTTCTGCCTAAACTCAATCAATCATTCATCACAACGATGGAAACTCCTTCTCAATTATAATATTTGGTACACCAAAATGAAAGAATAAAATGTTCGATGATGTATGAGATGATGAAACTCTAGCTGGCATAAAATAGGGGTGACAATTTAGATCGATTTCACGTCAATCTAAATTTTTAAATTATTAGTTTTGAGATGGTCTACGTGTCACTTGTTAAATGTAAAGGCCATTCAAATAAAATTTAATAAAACCAATTTTTATTAATTTACTAATTTAATTTATTTTCATTTTATGGGCCATAAATATCATGTCTTTCATCTTGTTGAGAAAAGTGCATGTGTGTGTTGTCCTAAATGGAAAGTGGATGAGGATGTAAAATGGTTTACGAAAATAGTAGAAAATAGGCCAATATGAAAAGCTTAAGAAAGTATATAGGCCAATTTTTAGTTATAGAAATTAATAGGTCATAACTTGTCAAGTTATGGTTCATAATCAAATAAGTTATGGACAAACTTGTCAAGTTATGGACAAAAGTCATGAATTATGGACAATAACTTGTCAAGTTATGGTTCATAACCAGATAAGTTATAGACAAAAACAGTAATTTGGCCTATTTATTAACTTATGTAAACTATTGACCTATTAATTTTAATTCATCTCAAGTCTTGGCCTATTTTCCTCTTTCTCCTAATGGTTTATATACATGGAAAGATCTTAGACCCAATAAGTTAACATTTTGGGTTTAAGTTGGACTCTTGAAGTGTGTTAAGTCAGTTTCACATGCGGTGTCTTCCTAACAAGTGGTATCAAAGCCGATGGTTCATATGGGCCAAGCGATCACACTCGGTTGCAGTTCTCATGTTGTCTCTCAAGTAGCATTGGTGTTCCTGTAGTTAGTGTTGTTGCAGGTGCAGATGGTGGAGCATTTGGTGGACTCGCATGGTTTCGACCCCTTACCCATGCTCGAGTTTGTTCCCATTTAGAGTGTGATACTTGGATGTGCCGGCTACTATAAACTTTAGTTTGAGGGGGAGCTCCGTAAACACGTACATGAGGGGGAGACTATTGAGAAAAGTGCATATGCGTGATGTCCCAAATGAAAAGTGGATAAGGATGTGAAATGATTTATATGCATAAAACGATCCTAGACTTAAGTTGGACTCCTAAAGTGTATTGAGTTAGTTTCACATGCGGTGTCTTCCCAACACATCTTATTTAACTTAAAAATATGAAAAATATTTGTCTATATTTTTCTAATATAAAAAAGTTTAATATCGAATCAATCGTGTCGAGTCGAAACCCTAGCATGAAATATATTCCTTTTGGCTACTTGTTGGCTGTGTCTCACTAATTTTCATCAATACTCAATGAGAAGATCGACAAGAAATGTACCAAATTAGAAGGATTAATTGCTTTGAAGGTGCTATGTAAATTGAGCCACGTACTTATAAACCAAAAGTTCAGCAATATAGTTTGGCATATGCCACTTTTTGCTTAACTGTTTTTTAATTAGTTCCTTCTCAATTCTCAGCAATTGGCAATGATTTATTGGGCATCGCATGTCAGACAAGAATTTATCCTCGAAGATCCGAAAAGCTATCAAAATATTTTACATGTATATATTTTAGTAAAATGAATCTCTTTTACAGTTAATTAATCACTTTTTAAAGCTTTCAGCTGCATCAATGTGTCTATATCATTAACATGTACATTAATGTTCTCTTTCCTCTTTCAACTTTGCATCAATTTTTTTTTTTTTTTAACCTATCAGTCAATAGAAACTTAACACATATCACAGCAATAAAATCTTGACAAACCTAACTTTTACTTTATGTTTCAGATGGGGCCATATGACCTAATTAAGGAATTCGTCAATTCACTGCATATTAGTACTTCTAGGGTTTTTTTTTTCCCCACTAGATATTTTGTATTTGGTATCATAAGAAAAAAAAAAATGTTTATTGTTAACGATCCAATATCTTTGTATTTGGTAGTATCAACTTAGGGTCCGTTTGGATTGGGTTAAAAAAACTGTTTTTAATTTATTTTGTCTAAACGCTAGCTGCTTTTAAACCTGTTTGGATGTCCAACCTTAAAGTATTTTTGGTTTTTTTAAACATTTTTAAAACAAGTCATCTCCTTAGTGCTTGTGAAAAGTTTTTTTATTTACATTTTTAACCTTTTATTTATAAACAATAATCTCATACACATCCTTTTATTACATTACTTTTTATAATAAGAAGTGTTTTTAACTTTTTATCTAAACAAATTCAAAAACTCTTTTTAGATATAAAAGCACTTTTTGAGGTACTATTGAAACACTAATTAACACTTTTTAAGGCATTATCTTCTTCTAGTACTTAAAAGAACAAATCCTAGGGCTCTTAATTATTGAATAAAATTTCTCCATTAAAAAAAAAAAAAGGTTTTTCGATCGAACCCTCACCTTTTCTAACTAAAGCCTCGTCTCATTCCGATCTATGTTGTTTGACCTAGGATATTGACGTCTTTTGATCAACTTATATCACGCGCTTAAGCCAAGTGAGACTATTCTGGGCCATTATGATTTGCAGTCTTTAATGTTGGTTGTAGAACAACGCATTGTTTGTGGTGAAGTTATTATTATTTTTTTTCCGCTTTTTATTAATATCGTAGCTAACATTTTCTTTTTCTCATAATTGCTCTATTGCCTGAGTAACAATGTAGAATCTAATCATAGTGTGCGAGTGATCTGTATATAAAATGATGGCATTTTGATTACATTACATAAAGGAGAGGACGGAGGCGTTTCTCTAATCAAAAGCAAGAAAAACGACGACTACGTAAAAATTAGCACCTTTTTTTATGTTTGTGCTCTTAATTATTAATAAAAGGTTTAGCATATATGTTTGATTTCGCTATTGCTAATACATATGCAATAAAAAGTTAAGAGGGAATTTTGAAAAAGGTACGTATACTATATGTAACAGTGCTACACTAGCTAATTGGCATGGCATGATTTGGCAAGTTAATATATTCTTCGATAATTTTGCTTGATCAGTTTTTCACCTGCATTACTGACCATTCGCTATACGAAAGGTTGGTTCCCCTCAAATTGATTAACGAATAGGAATATATACATACTCTATATATATATAGTTGGGGATTAACTTATTAAGTTTTAGACCATGTATATAAACTATTTCACATCTTCATTCACTTTTCATGTGGGACAACACACATGTATTTTTCTTAACAATCCCCCCTTCATATGTATGTTCACAGAGCTCTCATTTGAACTAAAATTTTAAGTAGCTGACATATTAAAGCATCACACTCTCAACGGAAGCCAACTATCAAGCATGAAAAAGAGAGTCAAAACTATGCGAGCACACCAAATGCTACACTATCTGCACTTGCAATTGCAACCGAGTGTGATAACTTAACCCGAACAAACTATCGACACTGATACCACTTGTTGATAAGAAATCACATGTGAAACTGGTCTTATACACTTCGAAAGTTGGGCCCACAAGCTGGAGAGGAAGTGGACGTTCTGGTTCGACAACCAGTCCGAGCCCAAGCAAGGTGCGGCCCGGGGCACGTCCCTTCGCCAGGTCTACACTTTCACACCGTCGAGGAATTTTGGTGTTTGTATGACCAAATATTCAAGCCCAGCAAATTGCCTGCACAAGCGGATTTCTATTTGTTCAGAACTGGTGTTGAACCCAACCCAAGTGGGAAGATCCCAAATGTGCTAATGGAGGCAAGTGGACTGTTGCTAGCAACAAAAAATCTAGCCTCGATACGATGTGGTTAGAAACTTTGATGGCTTTGATTAGAGAGCAATTTGATGAGACTGATGAGATTTGTGGTGTGGTGGCGAGTGTGCACCCGCGGCAGGACAAAATTTCACTATGGACGAAGACAGTTGCAAATGAGGCTGTCCAGATTAGCATTGGAAGGAAGTGGAAGCAGATAATTGACTTCAGTGACAGGATCACTTACAGCTTCCATGATGATTCTAGAAGAGAAAGGTCTCGATACAATGCATGAACTGTCACTCGACGATTTTGTTACATGGATCTCTACATGTTAGTTACTTGAATTGTTACAAATACTGGCAACTCGTTGCAGATTTTGATGTTCTGTTTACTGAGGAAAACCAATTAGATCAAATATTTTGTATGTTTTGTTTGTTAATGTAATATAGCGATTATTGGTCTCTATAATATATATATATATATATATATATATATTGTTGGAGAAAGTCCTTATATCCACGCAGTAAAAAAATAAATTGAAACAAAAATAACAGAAAAATAGCAAAGATAAAAATTTTAGACATCGTTCATTTCACCGATTCGAGTTTTCAATTATAAGTTTCTACAGTTAAAAACTCTTAAAAAATGTCACATCTAACTTTTTCTGCTACAGTGAAAATCTCTCAAAAAAATGTCACATCTCAGTTCAATTTGAAAACTCGAATCCGCGAAGTGAACGAAGCCTTAGTGATTTAGAAAAATTTCCTATGTTCAAGGAAGAGGAATAAAAATTCACTAAAAAAATTTAAGAATTACATGCTCAATAAACTTTCTTACGTTCTCTCTCTACTTAAAATCCCTTACACCCTTGTTTATCTCTCTCCTCACTTTTCTTTCTCTCTCAAAAGGAGGTACTTTGTCTCCACTTTTTTCTGAGCACACATAAAGTCTTACACAAAACACTTATTTATAGACTCATAATAAACCATAAAATAACCCTTGCCCAAAAACCAAAAAAAAAAAAAAAAAAACAGTAACTTACCAAACAACACGAAATAGTAACTTTTTCAAAACCAATTTCAAACCAATTTGAGTTAGTTACCTAAAAATTTTCACCCTGACTCAAATTCTCTCAACTCATACAATTGGGTATCCAATCTCAACACCCGTCCCGTCATCGCACCAACGAATAACGATGCAAACTTCAATAGGAATAAATATGCCTCAAGTTCAAACTCTCATCAAACTTAACACGAGAAACTGTCTTCTTCTTCTTCTTCAAAGCATATTCACTGCCATAAGTTTTTACTATCTTGTCTTTATCATCTTTAACTGTTATTATCTTATCACACTTTTTTACTCCTATAACTTTTTTGATAACAGAAGAAGACTATTTTTTACATGGCTCCACCTTCATAATTCCAGCTACAACTGTAGTCTCAATTAGTTTATACAAGTTTTTCACTTTTTCACCCTTCATGGCCAATAAATCACCTCTCTTAATGTACATAAAACCACCATTCGCATAATACTCACAACCCAAAGTGTCCAAAACTCCCAAAGAAATCAAACTTCTCCTCAGTTGAGGAACATGTCTAACATTTGTCAATTTTCTCACAATACCATCAAACATCTTCACATTAAAAGTACATATTCCAACAACTTAATTAGTACTAGAATCATTAGTCATCAACAAAGTGTCGGCATCACTTATAAGAGTCAAACCACCCCTTATGTGGACACATATAAACTGAGCATCTAGAATCTAAGATCCAAGAGCTAGAAATATTTTCGTTAGCAATAACAGAATAAACATTATCTTCATTGTCATACCAGTCGCCAACGACATTTGCAGAATCTAAAGTCTCCTTGGGTTCTTGTTTTCTTTATTCTTCTAGATGTTTTGTCAATTCTTCACAATTTTTCCTAATATGCCCCTTCTTATGACAATAATAGCACTCAATATCCTTCTTTGGTCGGGATTGGGAACGATCATCTCTCTTATCATAATATATCCCTCGTGACTTGCCCCTACCCCTATCTGAATCTGACTTTGCCACTAAAACTTGTACATTATGAGACGTACTTCTAGGCTTCATATTTACAGTCTCTAATAGAGCAATTGAAACCTCATCCATAGTCAACACCATATTTTCAACTGAAAGTGTAGTCACCAAAGTCTCATATGATTTGGTTAGAGAGGCCAACAAAATTATTGCTTTATATTCCTCATCAATTTTGACCTCTACACTTAACAATTGAGTTATACACTTATTAAAATTATTTATATGGTTCCTAACATCACTTTCCTCATCCATCTTCAGCTTATACAATTACTTTTTCAAATATAGTCTATTTGTTAGGGATTTCAACATAGAAACATTTTCTAATTTTTTCCATAACTTGAAGGAGATGTTTCATTCATAACACTATGTTTCATTTCAATTACTTACCGCTCTCGCTTCTAATTCTTCCTGATCGTCATCTTTTATCTTTTTAGGCTTCTCTCTTTATAGCGCTTTCAATAATCACTGCTGCATCAAAACACTTTCACCGTACTATGTCATATGCTGAAATTACTCTTTTCATCAAACTACTCAATCTACTCAAACTTTATCTCAGACATCATCTTAGCTTTTTTTTTAATCTTCACCACAGCATTGATACCAATTGTTGGAAAAGAACACACCCCTACACTCACATAACAGAAAAATAAACTGAAACAAAAATAATAGAAAAATAGAGAAGACAAAGATTTAGGTTATTCAGAAAAATTTCCTACGTCCATAGAAGAGAGAGAAAATTCACTAACAGTTTTAAGAATTACACACTCAATAAATTGTTTCACTTTCTCTTTCTCACTCTCTCTCTCTACTTAAAACCCCTTACACCATTACTCATCTGTCTCCTCACTTTTTTCTCCTCTCAAAATGATACACTTTGTCTCTATACTTTTCTATGAACACATATACAGCTTTACACAAAACACTTATTTATAGACTCATAATAAACTATAAAATAACCCTAATCCAAAAACAAAAAAACAATAACTTACCAAAAAAATATAAAATAGTAACTTTCCTAAAATTAATTTAAGTAACTTACCTAACATACATATATATATATATGTATGTATAATGTGTCTGTGTGTGTTTAATAGTAGTATATCATAGGTCCTACAGTTAATTAGCTGTTATTCGTTTCTCTGTACCATACCGAACATAAAACCACCGATAAGTAGGTAAAAAAGGATTATTTTATTGTGTATATATACACACACATAGATACGCACACATGCATATATACTTTCAGGCATGCATGGAACGAAGAGCAGGGATGCATGATCTTTTACAGAAGTCACCTCATAACTTTAGGGATCTAACTCGCGTGCCTCAGGAGTTCATATTGATGGTCACGTGCCTTATGAGGAAGTAATTTATCATTTATTAAATTCTTGCCCTATTACGTCTTAGGTGATTTGCTTCATTATAAATTGAGGAAGATTATAATTCAGTTTGTGTTAAGTAAACATTTTATTCATATCTAGACATTAATTTATTAGAGATGATTAATTAGATGAACAATATCTAATAAGACACATGATTAAGATGCAGTTAGAAACTTAGAAAACTAATACTCCGTTTGTTTCGAGAGTTCTGGCCTTATTCTGGATCATAATTCTTAATTCGCTACAGGATTTTTTTCTCACAAAAAATTTAAATTTTAAAAATTAAAATCATAAATCATAGTTCTGAATTTATAAACTAAACATCACCTAAATTGCTTTTTTTGGAGGGTTTTTTTTTAATCACAAAAAGTTTTATCATGTCATGACAGTGATACATATATACTATAATTGTCTTATGGAGAATTTATACAAAATGATCTGCACTAGAAAAAAGTATTAGATATAAGCTAGTAAAGATTTGGTGGGAAGAGAATATTAAGAGAAGAATCATATTGGGGTGCCCAAAAGAGGAAAATGTCACAGAGAAAAGAGGAAAATCCCAATAATGATTGAATGCAAGAACTTACCTTACAAGTCGGTGGTTCTTGTCATGTCTTTCTCAATATCCCTCCCTCTCTGCCTGCAATTTCAGCAATCTATGTTAAAAGAAGAAATAAGTGTTTTACAAGAGATTCTCTCTTTATTCCTCTCTGGCTCTGCCACTCCCAAATAAGAAAGAAGAGAGAGAGAGAAATATCATTTATATTATTTTCCATTTTTTCTCTCTCTCTCTCTCTATGAAGTTTTCTTCTTTTGCAAATGTGTGTAGTCACATCTATTGCTTTGCTAAAGAGTTAAGGAAAAGCTAAGGGATTTAAGTGGGTGGAGTGGGATCAGAATATGATTTTGATATTATTGTTTTTGCTGTCATGGATTATGATTCTTCTTTCCCATCACTGTCCCCGATATATCTATATATATATATATATATATATATGTTGATATAATATGAGAATCCTCCAAACCATGGAAATGATCGAATATCATGTAATTTGTTTCTGCATCATATTTGAAAGTTTCAAATCCACCAAAAATATTTACATCAGCAATCCAGCAATGAATAAGCTTTTATTATTTGGAGTGTTATCGTTGAGCTGAAAGCCGATGTATAACACCATAGGCCCCGTTTGTAAGCAGGATGTGACAACATTAAATAGGATAGTTTTAGTGCAATGGATTGGAATATAAAGGAAATGATAGGATTAAATTTTAGATTATTATCACTAATATCTCTTCACTTTAACGTTATTCTCAGTTTGTCTCATGAACTTTAAAAATTCTCATTTTGCCCCCCGAAGTTTGAATTGTTTTCACTTAATTCCTTCTATTGCAATTTATGTTAAAAACATATAGAAAAAAGGAAATAATAGTCATGTGGTCTTTCTGTTTGGATTGTTGTCAAAAATAAATAGATAAAATCCACATGGCCAAACTTAACCCACTCTTTTCTGTTTGATTTTAGCAAAAATTACAACAGAAGGGGCTAAATGAGAACAATTCAAAGTTTAAGGACAAAATGAGAATTTTCAAAGTTCAAAAAATAAACTGCGAATGATCCCAAAATTCAGGGGGCATTAGTAAGAATTATTCTTAAACTTTAGTTTAATTCAATTCCATGTTTGCTGTTTTGTTATTAGGATAAGAGCGTTGCACAGAAATTTTAAAATTTGAGATCAAATTGTAATTTTTAAAACTTGAGGGGTAAAAATATAATTTTAAGACTATTTTATTCATACAAAAATTGCATTTTTACCCTTCAGTTGTTAAACAATTACAATTAGGCCCTAAATTTTGTAAAAATTTACAAATAGGTCCCTAATGCTTTTCACAATGTGTTATAGTTAATTGTTATCCCGTGCTTTAGTAGGTGATAGCAACATCTCCTTCAAGAGGATTTGAGCATGGGCTTAACAAAAGTTTATCCAATCTAGTTCTTTAAAAATGTTCCCTAAACATAATATTAAAATTTAATCCTATTCAACCCTCTCAAATCTTGTACACCAAACAAGTCCTAAAAAGTATTACACATGACGTCATATGGTGTTACACATGTTAAATATAAATATAACGTGAAATAAATATGATGTTATATTTTTCACTTCGTGTTATATGGCAACACAGTTCTATTAATAAGATTGTAGACAATATATATGCATATATATTTTGCTAAAGAGAAGGATGCATATATTTGTTCCAACAGTGTATATATGCACTGGCTTTTACAAAATATTCTACTACAAAAGGAAAAGAAAAATGATGCAAAGCATGCTTTGATGCTCTGTTAGAAAGAAAGGTATCAAAATCTTAACTCGGAGTAATAATGTAAGTACTTCTACCGTCTTGTTTTATAAAGTTTTAGTGACCAAGTGGTATAATATTTACTCACTAAGATCAGTCAGATCAATTAAATATAATAAACAAAAATTCGGTGAACACAAGTGTCTCGTATATATTAACTTAATTCTGAGAACTTATTTCTTCGAAGTTAATGAACCTAGCCAATCACTTTGTTGAGCATCTTTGGCTATATATATATATATATATATATATATATATATATATATATAGATGGACGAAATAATGCAATATCCTGATTTATTTCATTTTTTCCTTTCGGTATGGAGTCTAATATCAAAGATAATCATTGACTTAAATAAAAAAGATATAATGACCCTGGTTCTTGCACTTTAACCTTTGTATTTTAAGTATTTTGACAAATTGATAATTGAACATTAAATTTTGATAAATTTGTCAAACTATAACAATATGACCCAATATGATAATGCTGTTTAAATTGGTGACAGCGCCAAAGCACGAATAACACAAGGATAAGTTAATCTAAAAAAATTTAAGGCACACATGGATACCATCACCATTTAAGAAAGATACCATGTACATACATTTTTAGTTCTTGTTTGTTTCACTACTTCGAATCACAACTCAAATTTTTATTGCAGTATTTTCTCTCATAAAAATTTAAATTTAATTTTTTTTGCTATGACGTTTTCTCTCACATAACTTTATTTTTTAACTCAAATTTTTAACTCAAATAAGCAAAACGAACGCGGTCTTAATTCAGTCCTTTCATGAGAATGTGCTATCCGGCGAATAATCCAAATTTTGTGGGCATTGATGCAATCATACAAAGTTAACTTTAAGGTTGCTTTTTCTTATTAATGACCTTTTCGCAGATATTCATTATTCTCCTTTGCAGCATCAATTCTGCCCATCTTTTGTAGACATTATTGAAAGGCAGCATCCACATTGTAGGGTACCTATTTTGGCCTTGTCCGCCAAATAAATTTTATCTCCCCAAAGGGAAATTTTTTTTAAATATATATTTATATATATAAGACATGAACAATCGATCCTCGTAGAAAACCTGAAAAAGGAAAAAGAACAGGAAAAAATATGTAGAAATGGAGCACCATAAGTACTGATATGGCATAGAACATTATTGGCCAAAAAGGGAAAATCGGATAATGCTAGCTATTGAACCTTCGAGAGATCAGAAAGCCCATGATATTGGTATATTGTCTTCTAAAATGCTTTGGAACTTGGGTGCTGACAGTTGCAAACCAGTGAGCATGGTCCCATTTGTTTGTCCCTATATATATATTTTTTTGGTAAAATTATGTTGATATTCTGTATTAGACAAAATATGCTTTTAGTATCCTATATCTTTGATAATATTAAAAATATCTTCTTAATATCTTGAAATTGATTTTAAGATGTAAAATTACTTTTATGCCCTTTTATTTAATTAGTCAAAAACTAATACATATAGAGAAAATATGAATTTTTTTTTTTACTTTCTTGTTTTCTTTAGATATTTTAATATTTTAAATTATATTCTCATATTTTTTTAAAAAAATATTGATTTCTATTTAATTAATAATTAGAATGGTAGCTTGGATATTACATATATCAAAAATTTAACTTTAAAGTACCAAGAAGATGTTTTAATTAGAAGGGTTGAAGTACTGTTTAAATATTATTAAAAATACATGATATTAAGAGCATATTTTGTTATAACACGAAATACCAAAATAATTTTATCTTTTTTTTTTTGGGGAGGAGGGTAAAAAGAGGGATCGTCAAGGACACGCCCATATGTCCAACGTCTATAGAAGGATTTAATTTGTCCTACAGTGCAATGGTTAATAGTCTAAATCTATTATCTGTTCGTTGATAATTCAGGTTTTATCAGTCTATCAGTACCCACCACAAGCGAAAATTGTCACTTTTAAGGTTAAAACTATTTTTTATGAGAACGTGAAAATTAAAACACTAAGAAAAAGATTTAAGACAAACATCCTTACCATCATGCCACCACGCGACCACTACCAGTGGTATCCCCAGTTTTCTTTAAAAACAAGTATATATGTTGTGGAGAGGAAGCTTTCCTATGCATATCTACCAATCTGTCATTTTAACAAATATTTAAAATCATTCCTTACTTCTTTAATGTGTTACTTTGGGTCTTCGACACTACAAGACTTATAGGAATATATTAAAGGTCTGTTTAAGAAAGCTTTTTAAAAACTGTTTTTGGTTTCCTGTTGACTCTAAAAGTTACTTTTAGAAGCATTTAGATGCATTTGTGAGAAGTGTTTTGATCTTTCAAAAAAGACTTCAGTCAAAATTGTTAGAAAAAATAATGGATAATACAAAGAAGAACAACAAATTAAGGAAGAATAGAATAATGAAATTGTTACAACCCGAAATTAACCTTTCTATGAAATTCGAAAAAACTGGAATTGTATGAATGTCGAGGTACGTGAAACACATTGTCCTTAAAACATATTCGTCCCCTCCGGTGAGTGTTTGAGGCAATGTTGGACATCCGTCTCTCAGGATACAACAATAACGACGGTAACTCGATGCACTATCGGAACCATCCGGCCAACTAGAACTTGATCTTTCCTCTATCACCAAAACCGAACAACAAGAGCTTCACAAAGAAATTCGGAAAACACAAGAGACGAGAGAGAGAGATGAGAATGGTCTGTGGAAGTGTGTCTCTCCAAGGCTGGAGAGGCCCCTTTTATAGCCTGTAAAATCCGAGTGTTACAACCAAGATTTATTCCTGGATTAATGGTGTTTAAAATCAGCCATAACTCTGCAGCAAAATGGTTAGAATTTCATGATGAATCCGGCCACACTTTGCATGAAGATCTAGTTTTTGATGCTGGAAGGACTTGGTTGAAGCAAAAATGAAAAACGCAAAAGGAAGCTCGCACGGAGCGGGTTTTCCGATCCGACATTCGTGTCCGCAGGTCGCGGGCGTACACATTAGGCCTCAAACCCGCCGGGACCGTGATTCGCACCCCCTGCGCATGAGAGAGCCTCTCTAGTATACTTACCTAGGCTTCAAAATGCAATCATTTATAAACACCACATTGGCTTCACTCTTAGCAAATGTGAGATTTTTGTAATTTTTCTTCTACATTCCAAGTATCATATTTAGACCATCAATTTTTCATTCACCCAAAATCCATTTTGAGTGTATGAATACTCGATTTTGATCTCCTCGCGATGGAGAACACAAATCTATCGAGACCCTTCCCAAAAACCTATTGGGCCCCATCCGAATATGGGCCTCAAAATAAGCATTCTAAAAAACTCACTTCTGAATAGACTTTACAACTTGCATCAAAGTTTTATTAGAGCATTATAAATTTAATTTCAATACTTTTATTACATATTAGAAAATTTAAAAATGATTTTAACCCATTAAGCTCTTTTATTTCAAATACTTAATGAAAAATCACAACTTTTTAGTTTTTTTTTTCTACTAATTAAAAATAAAAGTAAAAACTTTGTCAAACGGGTTTTAATACAAACATTCAAGTAAAGAGTAGGTTTGTATTTTGTAACAATAAAATGGTATAGTACAATACAAACTACCATTCATTCATTTGCCCCACTCTTGTCTGATCCAAAAAATTTCTACTGTTACCGGCAGCATATATGATGATCACTTTTTAGCTTTTTTTAGGTTTTTTTTTTTTTTTTTGTTTTTTTGCTCAACGATCACTTTTAGTTTTAAATATACTTGTATATGACACTAATTTTGCACAGTGCCATTGTTACAGATTAGAAGTCTGTTGAAGGAGCGAGTTTGTTAGGCGAGTGCTAAGTCAGCATTTCTTGTTGGGACAGTTTTAGAATCTTGTTAGTAACAAAATTCTCTATTTGTGACCATTTTCTTCTTGAGCTTAAGTTAAGCTTATCTTGTATAAATATACAGTTAGTGGTCAATAAAATCTCAGTTGAGTGATTAATTTTCTCTAAATAAAATCCAAAGTCACTCTCTCTAAAAGTTCAGTTTTCCTTTACTAACAATAGCAATAGTATAAAAGAAAAAAAAAAATCAAGTATATATATACATAAAAAATTTACAGTGTTACGCTTACTTTCAATCGTTGAGAGTAATTTTTACTACGATGAAGAAGAAAGTGATATTACACATCTCACACTTCTCGGATTCACTATGTTTCTCTCTAATCTCATACTCAAAAGAACATCCCTCAAGACTGATCTCCTTGCTAACTTTAGATCAAAAAGTAAAAGCAAAAGAAACTGAGATGTTAAGAAAAAAAAAATCATAGATGTTGTGCTTCTGTATGTGAACCTCGCATATAACACGTGAGGATAGCGACCATATGATACTATTATTTGACAACGTATTTGACATGAGAGTTGATGAACTTTAAAACCTAATAGTGCCAGTCCAATGGCAATGCTACAAAAATTACGGGCTATTTCGACCATATGAAGAATGAATCCACTCAATAAATTTTAATTAAGAAAATTGTTGAACTTGTTTTTAATCTAGATTTTTATCTTTTACTCTTGATTAATACACCATTTTGATTAATATAGTTATTTGACTAAAAAATGTATTAATCAAGAATAGCTAGTAAAAATTCAGACTCATACACTCTAACAGTATTTGTCTCATTTTTTCTATGAAAATTAGACACAATAAACCACTCATGAAATCTAATTATTCACATATACCATTTTTATTCACTCAAATCTCCGAAAAAATAGTATATTTGAGTACTACTATCTGAAAGCAACGCAGTATTTCTCTAATTCACCCAGCAAGCACAAAGCACCTCTACTTTGCATAGCTCCGGGCAGTTCGAACATAATTTATGTCCATATCCCACAAGTTTACGCCAGATATTAGGGCAGTTTGGAATTGCACTTAACAGAAAACAGTATCCAGCATTTAGGTCCATGTTCGGCGTTTTGTAGTCCGTTCTATATGATATAAAGGTTCTTAAACTTCTTATTTATCCTGGAGCCAAACGCCAAGCCCCAAATAAGCAGGTTTTTTTTTTTTTTTTTTAGGGCAAAAATAGCTTAAAAGTTCTCCGGTTGGGAGGCTTTCGATGTGTGGACACTCATTGAATATTGAAAATCATTTTTTTTTTAGGTGTTTATCTAGCAGCGACATATCATACCATTTCCAACTCGCTGGACGTGATTAGACGGGGCGACTGCAACTCAAAACGTTCAAAAATATTAGTAGAGCCTGATAAACAGATAAAACTTGGTGTTGAGCGGTATTTTTGAAGCATTAAACGAAAAAAAAAAGGTTGTAACAAAAGCCAAATTCGAGGCCGCCTTCCCGACCACGTGCTCGGACAACCTCCCAAGCACATGCTCGGGAGGTTGTTAGCCTCGAATTTGACGTCTGTCATATTTTTTATTGCTTTAAAAAATACTACCCACCACTTTTTTTCCCCCTTCCCGGCTGGTTGCTAAATAAACTTGCAACAACAGTACAAGCAAAAATGCTACAATACAAGAATTCTGAAGGAAACGTCTACCCTAGAGAATAAGCAATATGCATAGTTGGAGTTGATTGACAAAACCAGCACCAGCAGTGTGTTGCCGAATTTCTTGAAATAATTATGACTTCTAGTTGTTTACAGTTAGAAAAGAATAATATAATGTCCAACGAAATTAATCTAGCCTATCTTATTATAAAGATTTGGGAGACGACGTACTGTGGGAAAAAAAAAAAAAAAAAAAAGAACGAGATGGTTTAGAGAAAATATAAGTGTACATAAAAATATATATATTAATAACGACTTGAACGGGGAATCGAAGTAATGCCCCCATCCTTTTCCTTTCCAATTTAAACAGCTTGAATTGCACTATTCTTGCCCTCGCTCAAGTCGGAGCCACTAACTTGGGCATTCGTTTGAAAAGCTGACTGCCTTGAAGGCTCTCCCAGCCATTTTAAGGAGAGCGATGATGGCTCTCTATGGCCTATCTCACCCTCTCCTAAACTAAGTTGAGACATGCCAACGAGTTCATCGACGTTGATGTGGTTGGCAACGATCGGGATTGGCTTCAGGACCTGATGATGAGGTCTCTCGGCACTCTTTTCCTCCAGAGGAGCTGCAGCACTCGGCGGCCACAATGGAAAAGGGACGGGCACGTAAGCTGGGAAGAATCCGTGAACCATGGGGGGGAACCCATTTGATTGGATCATATTCAAAGGTTCGTTGGCTTCTCCAACAGTTGCGTCCTGAGTAGCTTCCATGGGCTCACATTCTGGTTGGAGAGAGAGGTTTAAGGAAGGTAGTGATTTTGCATTATCAGATTCTCTTTCATGAAAAGAAGGCAGCAGATCTTCCTCTGGAACTGGTGGAGTATCTGTGGCCTGCAAGCGAATTACCAATTAGTCAGCCCACAAAAATAACTACACTGTTTAGCTACCACTAGTCACTAGAACGACCATAACCTAAACCAACACTATGCTCTGGTCTTAGCCTACTAGACGTGCTAATAATTTATCACATAAAATAAATCCAAGCTCTTCTCCTGTTAAATAATACTTCATCTTCCAAATAAGTGTGGCTTTATTTTATAATCAATAATTGGCAACATGGAAAACCATCTCTTTGTCTGACCAGTGCATGGGAAATGGTCAAAAACGATATAAAGAAGCAAAGACAAACCATATCAGGAATCATGTCAAAAAGGCTAGAGCGTCTCTTTCTTCGGGTAGCATTACTCTGCCGGATAAAATACTTCTGGGCATGGCTTGCCACCTGGGTGGGAGTTCTAGACACTACATAATTTCGAGCTATCCCACGCCAGTCCCCTTTGCCCAATTTCTGAAGACCAATTAAGAACAACCGATGCTCCTCTTCTGTCCACGGGACACCTGAAAAGACAAAAAAAAAAAAATGGTATAAAAAAGTTAAGATCCGCAATCCAGAGAGAGAGAGAGAGAGAGAACAACAATATAGATTGTTAAAGCACAGAATTCTATACTAACTGCCACAATGGATTCTTCACACAGGCAGCAGGCACCTTGCTAAGAAGATATACTAAAGCAAGCTACAATTCAGCTAAATGGAATCCAGTCAAATGTGCTACTCTCTTAGCAGGGAAAGTCTATTATGGGTTTCTGAAAGGATAGACTGCCCAAAACTACTAAGGTGACCACTTCAAAAGGCTTGTAATAGCAGTCAAGTACTTCAATCGTTGTAAAATCAAACCCAAGCGCAACCAGACAAAGGTTTAAAATCTTCACAGAAAATTAATGCAACCCCAATATTTAGCATTTGAAATTAGCAGCTCAAACTTTGGTAAATTCCAATTCCTGTCACCAATGATCACCACTCGGCAGAATAACATGTCAGTGATAGTCCATAAAAAAAAGTACGGCATTAATTCCTGAGCTTGAACCAGAGGACGAAGTCAATCCTCCATATCTCTGTGGTTACGCGGCAATGTCTAGATTAATCCATAGGAGTGAACTAATTCCGCACTATGTAGAGCTTATGCCGCATAAAAAAGAATCAAGTTTGTTCAAGGCATTGATCAAGAACCAACCATGCTCAAACGTCATAATACTTGAGCTTAATCCTAAGTATTTCTCATAATAACTTTCACGGAGCAATCATTTTATGACCAAAAAAAGAGTTTCAAATCCAGGAAATTCCATTTCCAATGCTATCACAACCTCAGTCATAAATCAATATACCATGCGAATGTTCCAACACTTTTACGACCTTAGTCATTAATTACTATGTGATATAGGAGTTGACAAAACTATTCCTTCCAACAAATGCAACTCATAAGAGACCATAGAAATCTAGGACGAGATCCATGACCAAAGTCGGGAATCCATTCCAAGCACTACCCATTTATTCTCTAACTTTGAGGATTCCCTTTATGAATCTGTGGCGGCGCACCCAACAGATGGGTTCAGGCACTACTGCGAGGCCCAGTCTACGTAGGCCCACCCTAAGTTCAAGTATGCTCCTGCATCACTATACCATGTGTATGTTCTATATTTTGGTATTTTACCTAACACTTTCTATAAAATAACTTATCCCATATTGAGTCTGGCGGGATAGGCAACTTCTCACTAAATTTGTAGAATGGAAGTTTTCATCATATGGCCTTGTTCACTTCACGGATTCGAGTTTTCAATTCGAGCTGAGATGTGATATTTTTTAAAAACTTTTCACTATAGCAAAAAAAATTAAATGTGATATTTTTTTAGAACTTTTTACTGTAGAAACCTAAAACTGAAAACTCAAATCAGTAAAATAAACGAAACCAGTAATCTGTAAAAGGTATAAAAGAAACAAATATGACTCCTAACATCATGATGAAGGGAAAAAAATATAAGCTCCAAAAACTACTATTTTTACCAACTAAATGTGGAAATGAACAATCTAAATACCTTTTGCATACGGCCAGGAAAGAAATTCCCAAATTTGTCAAAAGAAATTCCCAAATTTGTCAACAGTTTATAATTTAGTTATTTCCAGCACATGCAGACATAATAAGAAAATTGTTAACACCAAGAGAAACGAATAGCTGGATCTTTGCGATTAGCAAACGAAAATTTTCAAAAAAGAATTCCTTAGAACAGAAGAATGTTTCCAAATAAATTTGAATTTGAGTTACAACAACAAACGAAAAAAAAAAAGATCATAGTTATAATAGAAAACAAAAAATAAAAAATAAAAAAAATAAAAACGGATCATAAAACAATAACCAGAACCTCAAGAACCTTATCCAGAATAGGAAAATCGAAATCAAGCAGCATCTAAAACATATCAATTTAGTTCTATCCAAAAACAAAACTTGCAAGGAAAACTACGATTAGGAAACAAAATTATGAGGAAATGAAGTGGAAGAGAAAACCTTTCTTACGGTCGGCGCGGCGATTGGTGGAGCAAGAGGCGTGAGAAGGGTCGTCGGACAAGTAGCCGTCGGGCTCGTCGTGGTGGGGGTCGGAGGAGGGAGAGTCCGGGTTGGGGGAACCAGCGGCGGACGACGACGAGTGGTAGTGCGCCGACAAGTTCCCCATGCTGGCGCTCTTCTTGATGATCGAGCCGTCCGTCAGCCTCACGCCGAACAGCTTCAGCCCCCCACCGGAGGCTCCACCGCCGCCTCCGCCGCTGCCGCTGCCACGTGAGGGGCACGTGCGGGAGTTGTGGCCGTTGTTGCTGCAGTGCGAGCAGCGCCGAGTCATCTTGTCCAACTCGGCCGGGTCACCACCTCCGAGTTCAAGCGAGTCAAGAGATCAGAGAGAGAGAGAGAAATGGGAAGATTATTGTTTGTTTTTGGGTGTTGGTAAATTGTGTTCGGAAACAAGGAGAGAGAGGGATTTATCTGGGGACAAAAAGGGTAATTTGGGGAAACTAATTTTGGGGAGGATTAAGAAGGCTTTAGAAGAACCCGGTGGTACGTTAGCCGCGTTGCCTTTTGGATGAAATTACAATTTTGTTCTTTCCGAGGATAACGTCCTGCTTGGGCTTGCTGATGACTTGTCTTGTGTATTGTGTTTTTTCTTTTTTCTTATTTTTCTAAATAGCAGATAGTAAATATTTTATGTAAATAGTAGATTTTAAAATTATTTATAATAAATAATAGTTAATTAAAAATATAAATCTAGTTGTAAATTCAAAATTTACAAGGACTTTTTTTACTGTATTTACTTTAAATATCTAAAATTTGCAATTTGTTTAACTTAATTTTAAAAATATATTCTTTACTATACTTTCTGTTTTCTTTCTTATATTATATGTTTTAGGCCTTAGAGCTATTTACAATTCAATAGTGTATATTTTAGTAACATGCAAAACTAAGTAATATTTTCTAGAAAAATTGATATATCATATTCCTACTGTTAGATGCTTCTAAAAATAGAGGTGGACAAATAAAATAAACAGACTGATTGTTCTAAACAAGAAAGTTAATTGTGCAGAGTATATGTCAATTGTCAACTTTAGATTGTGTTAGTCCATAAATGGATTTTTTTTTTCTTTTAAAGACTTATGTGTAACATGAGTCCACAAATTGTACTTTTTAGTTTTTTTTTTTTTTTTCCCTGCTAATCTACTCTTGTTTTTAGTTTATTGCTTCTTTTTTACGGTTTACTTCAGGAAAGTGCAATTTCATAGATTTTTAGGCAATTTCAAAAAAAAAAATAGTATGAAAAAATTCGTGATAACAATTGGAAGTATATATCTGATACTTACCACATAGAGAGTAATTAAAAAATAAAAAAAAAAAAAAAAATAAAAAAATAAAAAAACCCTGGATTGCATGTCTTTTTACCGTTTAGTTAGTTAATTTGAATTTTTAATTTAAATTAAAATAAAATTTTATGTGAAAATTTTTTATTATAATAAAAAAAATAAATATAATTATTTTTTAAAATTTTTTATTATAATAAAATTAAAATTTTAAAATTAATTCGATAAAATGAATATTCTTAATCAATAACAACTGCAATATTGTCATTATATCGTATTATCATACTATTATCGCATTTGAGTTCTTCATATATACGTATAATTTTCTGATCACTTCTAATCTTTCTAGTGGTGTATTTGATATTGCTTCCTTGATTATAGCAACAACAACGTCACTAATCTTAACATATTATCAATTACTAGTTCCTATGATTCGAATACACATCAATTTTCTAGCTCCACTATTATTTAAAGACTTTAAACTCTTATTAAGTCTCGTAACACGTGGCACGATCGCATCCGTTGGTACGTAAGTATCATGCTTATATATGGAAAAGTCTCCAAGTTGTGGGAACTGTTATGAAATGAAAAATAAATAAATAATAAAGTAGTAACGATGCCATTTCTGATTTTCTTTAAAAAAAAAAATAGAATATAAAAAATCAACAACAACAACATTGGATCTTGCGGTAAACGGTCTTAGATGCCAAAGAAATTCTTAGTGACCACTGGATGTATAGGTCAGAAATTTTAAATGCATCCAGACAAACATTATGACCAGAATTATAAATAATAATAACAATTTTAAATATAAAAACATGATTAGCACCTTGGATTTGTGGGCAAATTTGTCATTTTAGTTTTGAGCAACATATCTCGATATTTAAAAAAGAAAACATACCTAGATCAGGATAAGAGCTTTTGTGTTAGATAATTACTATGGAAAATGTACTTAAAAAAGCATATTACGGAAACAGGAAACAAATGAATTGAAGATGAATACTGAGTGTAAAGTTTATCTGAAGAAATAAATGAATTGGAGACGAATACAAGTGTAAAGTTTATCCAAATTCCGAAGCTTCGGCCTCGTTCACTTCGTGGATTCGAGTTTTCGATTCGAGCTGAGATGTGACCTTTTCTGAGAGCTTTTTACTGTAGCAGAAAATTTTGATGTGACGTTTTCTGAGAACTTTTTACTGTAGAAACCTAAAACTAAAAACTCAAATCGGTGAAGTGAACAAGACCTTCAATTTAATAAAGGGCAATGGATATATATTTAAGAGATTTTCTAGTACCAGTAAATTAAATTTTTATAATTGTTAAATTTACGTATTTTTTAATTTTTTAATTAGTCAAAAAGTTGATATATTTTAAGATTTTGTTTTTGGCTGAATAATATATTTAAGGATTTGGTTTTCTTTTCAGGACGTTTTATTGGTCACTGGTTCTGGGACCACACATTGAAGATTTGGTGGCCAAGTTCAAAAAAGAAATCTGAATACTTGGGAAGCAAAGCAATAGTTCGATTCAAGCACTTGTCTATTCCCAAAAAAAAAAAAAAAAAAAAAAAAAAAAACTTTTGATTCCTATGAGAAACCCAATAGAATTGTGATCATATTAATCTCATTCAGTTCATTAATTTAAATTTTTAATTTAAATTAAAAATATAATTTTACATAAAAAATTTTAATTGTAATAAAAATTAAATGTAATTATTTTTTAAAATTTTTAATTATAAAAAAATTTAAATTAAAAATTTAAATTAGTAAAATAAATAATGTCATTATTTATCTGCAGGAAATACAATTCTAGTGAAATAAAAAGAGAGTTTCTTTAGGGCACTCCCATATTTGAACTACGGTAAGACTCAAAATTTGTAACCGTTTAATTGCAATCGTTTAGTTGGATTTGAATTAGATACAGTAATGTTAATTGAAGTTTCTCTGGTGCACCCTTATATTTTGAACTACTGGTAAGACTCAAAATTTGTAACCGATCGATTGACATTGTTAAGTTGAATTTGAACAAGACACAAGTAATGTTTGATTGAAGTGTATGCGGGGGAATATCGGAGTAATAAGTGATGTGAAGTTTTTTTGTCTTATTTTAAAAAATTAAGCGTCCATTTATTTCGTATTTATAATTTGAATTAAAATGTAATTTTATATAAATTTTTTTTATTATAATAAAAAAATTAAATATCATTATTTTTAAAAATATTTTAATTTCATGTATTTTAAATTTTATAATAAAAAATTTAAAAATAATTAAATTTAATTTTTTTTATTACAATAAAAAATTTTACATAAAATCACGTGATAATTTAAATTAAAAACACAAATTAAAGCTAAATTATTGCTTTTGTTCTTCACTTCTACGCTCTCTCTGTCCTTCTTTTTCCCTCTCTCTCCCAACTTTCTGGCGTCAGCAACCCTCCTATGAAAGCACTTGAACCACCTCCAGCATGTTCAATGGACACCAGATCTAGATGGTTCCCTATTTTCTTTTTTCTTTTTCAGGAAAAAGTACTTCTTGGCTTGGGGTGTATGCCTTTGTTAGTCTTTTCAGATCTGAAATTTTTTCTTTTAAAACCTGTCCATGCTACATATCACTGGAGAGCAAACTTTTCTCCTTTGTTAGCCTTTTATTCTGTTGCTAAATTTCACGGGTTAATATTCAGAAAAGAGGCACAAAGGGGAAAAAAATAAAAAAATAAAGATCAATGGAGTATGAGCGTAAGCCCATTTCACGACTTGATCCATTTAAAATAAATAAATACATATATATAATAAAAGAAAATTTGAATAAATTTAAAATCAATATAATTAAAACCCAGTTTGAAAATGAAATTCCAGAAAAATTCACTTCTTTTTCCTAAGTGACGATAATGGGTTTAAAGCTGTCATTTGCAGGGAAGCAAATAAACCAAGGCAGGAGGAGGGAGAAAACAAGTAGAGAGAGAGAAGTGCAAAGAGAGATTCTCATGCGGATGAGGAAAAGACGACAAAAGCATTTTTAAAATAGTAGTTCCCAGAGAAACTTAAGGTGTGGTTAAAGTAAAAATTTGTATCATAATTTAAATTATAATTCATAATTTATTATAATATTTTTTTTATAAAATATATATAAATTAAAAATAATTTTAAATTTATAAATCAAACGTATTCTTAAATTCAGTCACGTTGGTTGAGGTGCCCCTTTACTTTTTTTAATTACAAATTCTATATTGTAGGTGAGTATTCACCGTAAAACTGTATACTGCACGTCTTTCATCCAATAAGAAAATGGTCAACATTTTTTTACGTGGCCTGTGGGTAGTTCAAAATATAGAGGTGCACCACAGAAACTCTCGACCATAGCGATGGAAATCCCTACTTTGCAGTGAGAACAACCCTGATAGCGAACATGCTTGAGTGGTCAAGAAGCGCTTGGTTTTGGCTAAGTGTTGGTCGGAAGTTGTAAGATTTCAATTGTCTCCTTTGGGAGCGTGGAACTCTAGCGGCTCTACAACCATAGGGCCTTGTCTCTCTCGTCAAGGCAGATCTAGGATTTGTTACGTTCGTGGCTTTATTCTCTGGTTTGGATGTGGCTCCTCGAGAGTTTGTGGTTTCGAGTGACGCATAAATTCTCTGGTGGGAATGCATGTCGGGATAGGAGGTTGGCGGGGGCTGTGCGTGGATCTACATGGTGGCTTAGTAGGGTTTCATTGACGATGAATTCAGTTCTGCACATATTTGCTCTACTTGGCTCTTTCGACTGTGTAGGTATTTTGCTACTCATTATCTTTGCTATGGTGTTATGTTTTCATCTCCATTTTATGGTAGATGGTGGTGTCAAATAATGGTGATGTTTATTAATCTGTCTATTAGGATTTATGTTTTGTTTTGTTATTTTTATTTTAGTATTGTAATAACAAAGGTTGTTTCCACGTTCTATTTTTAGTTATGTATCCAATCTGTTTGAGTTTATTCTTAGTGGTGTCGTGGGTGACCTTTGTCCTACAGATTTCTTAGTTTATCAAAGACTTTCATCTATTGAGGAGTTGTTTAAAAAGTTGTATGTGTTCTCAATTATTAGTGTGCCTTTTTAGCTTTTCATTGTTGAAACTTGGTGCACACTTACTTTTCTTAGGCATTTTATTGAGATTTTTGGTGGTATTAATTAATAAACGTTTAATTTATAAATTTAGAATTATAATTTAAAATTATTTTTATTTTACGTATATTTTTTTTAAAAAAATACAAAAAATTACAAAAAATTATAAAGTATAATTTAATATTAAAAATAAATATAAAAAATAAACGTCCTCTTAATCATTAGGGTTAAACTCTCTTGTATTGTAAAATCATTAAAAAATAAAAAGAACAGCTAGATGTACTTGTAAGATGCCAGATGCCACGTGGAATTTAGGAGGGAGCCGGGTTTACATTTTTTTTGGAATGGGGACCCACGTTTACTTTAGTGTGCGGCTGAAGACTTTATAAGAGGATAGGAGTCTTGTTGAATGGATAACCGTACACGTGTACAAACACTACTGCCATATCCTTTTTCCTAATTTTTACCTAATCCATTAAAAAGAATGAGCCACTAATAACGATGCTCTTGTCTCCTAAGGAGATCATATTGCTTCAGAAAAGCTTGACAACGATAGGTATGAATGAATAATAAAAAATATATGTATATATATATACATATAGCTTTGTATATATGTGTGTGTATATATATATATATAAAATACCAATATACATATCTATATTGGTAAGAATGATTGTTACATATAGCTTTTTTGTTTCCAAACGGAGCAAAGAGATAGGTGGGTTCACATTAAGCCAACTTTCTCTATGAAAATTACATCTACACCTCAATTTGAACAATTGTTTACTTTTTATATTTGAATATAATCAGTTAATCACTAAAGATGGGTGGCCAAAAATAAGGTCTAATCCCATTGCCTACAAATTAAATAATAGACTAGTAGTATTCATTTATTAACTAATGGATGTAAGACACACAATTATATTCATAATATTATTTCAGTAGATTAGTTTTTTTAGATCGCGAGTTAGAGAGAGAGAATTTTCTTGGAGAACAGAGGTTGGCTAGCGTCATTGAATTCTCGACCGTAAAATTTAGTCTTCCGACTCATCTCGTCATAAGTTTTTCATTGGTGGTAGTGATGCACGGTGTGGTGGTTCATTTTGAACAAATCTAAACCGGTAAAGAGTTTAGAACCTGAATGGATTGTCTCTTTTTTCAAGAAAGTTTTTCACTTGGTGGCTAAGATTTTTTTACTGGTTGTCTTTCTCGACAGTCCTTTGGCCGGACGCCTTTTACTGGAAGAATCTACTGGCAGTCATCGCAGATTTTTGTCTTTTTGTAACTTTTGTGTTTATAATAAGGTTGGTGGTTTTCTCACTTAACCCTCATATGGTTTGTTATTGTTTTGTTAGATTTATGTGTATGGCTTAATGCCGATAGAGTGGTTTTAGTCCAACTAAAATTTTTTTTTTTGCCGTGTATATGTTCACTTTCTATGGGTTTTGATAATATGCTCCTTTAACGCTTGACAACTTATGTTGAAAAGAGAAGTTTTCTCCAATCGAGTTTTTAGTTCGCTCGTTATTAATGTGTCCAAATACTTTCTCAATTTCAAACCTCAGATGTGTATTTATTCCTCTCATAAATTAACATTATACTAAGATAATTATTTATTAGTATTTTAATGAAACACAATTTTTCCTTAAAAAAACAAAGACGCAGTTATATTCTATTATCACAAATATCTCACAAAAAAGTTTCAATTATCACCGACCGACTCAAAAAAGTAGATTATTCCTTATGTTATCCGATCAAATGGGAAAACATTTTTTCAAGTGTTTCAATTCAAGTAAAGTTAGATAAAGTACTTAGAAAAGCGAGAATTTCATATCAAATTAATACGCTTATATTTTAAAGTAATTTTAATAAATATTTTTAAAAGTATGTTAGTTAAGATTTTTATTTTTTATTTTTAATTAATACTTTTTTTAATTAAATAATTACACTAATAAAAAAATATTTATTAAAAGTAAAAGATAAAAAAAAAATTTATATTTTAATCATTAAGTCTATAATATATAGTCCCGTTCACTTCATTATTCGAGTTTAGAATTTAAATTTTATTATAATAAAAAATTCTCAAAAATAATATATTTAATTTTTTTATTACAATAAAAAATTCTTATATAAAATTATATCTTAACTTAAATTATAAATTTAAATTAACAAAATAAACAGATTTTATATAAATTTGGCATTTTTTTTATTTTAATATCATTTTAAGCAGATTTCATGTTCAAAAACTTACACCGCTGACAAGATCGAAAGCTGTGCTTTTTTTTTTTTTTTCTTTTTTTCTCGGAAGTTCCTAGCATTCGTTTTTGGATTCATCACCTAGCGCCAAACAAATACCACATGTCATTACCTTATTATTGTACGGGCATTAGTGAAACGTTCAGATTTTCAACGAGTGTCTAATCTTATACTAACAATTGAAGTTGGATTAATTTAAGTTGAAATGTAATTTTATAAAATAGTTTTTTATTATAATAAAAAAATTAAATATGATTATTTTTTAAAATTTTTTATTGTAATAAAATTTAAATTTTAAATTTAAATTAGTAAAGTGAACAAGGTTTTAAGTGTCTAATCTTATTCATTTAATTAGGTATTTTTTTAGATCATTTTCGATACGTTAATATATTGATATATTAAATTTTATATCCGTTAAATTTATATAAAATTATATAAAAATTAAAAAATATGTGTATTTAATGATTAAAAAATTTTAACCTATTAATACGTTATGGCTACAATTTTTTTTATTGGGCAAAAAAAAACTATGAAGTATTTTGTTTCGGGTAGTTATTCAACAATGAGATATTGCCTAATCTACAATAGACCAACAATCAATTAATGAATAAGTAGTCTTTTTCGTTATAAAATGTCACTCACTTCAATCCTTGATTTGATGATCACAAGCCAACTCTTGACGGCCAATCACATGGGTGCATATATAGAGATCCTTTTTAAGAGTTACGTTGTCATTTTTAAATATAAAAATTAATTTAATGACGTGATAAAAAAATTTTATTTTATTAATTAATTATTTAATTTATTATAACCGTTAAATTAATATTTTATAATTAAAATAATAATATTTATTAATAAATAAATATTATAATAACTATTAAAATATTGTGTGCGTTAAAATATTATTATAGGATAAAAAGAATTCAAAGATTGATGTTGACTCGTACGGACATGTGGAAATGTGAGTGTGGGTTGCTTTCTGATTTTTCACAAGTGGCTGCACATGCTTTTAAATTTAATAGTAAAGAGATTAGAATGGATGAAGCAAAGTCAAGATTTGGAGACTTTTGGGTAATATTATTTTGTTTCTTTTGCTTATCTCATGTATGCTGTGAGGGTAACACGCAGCCAACCCTTTCTATCCTTTCCATGAAGAGGAGGAGAAAAAACAACGTTATCTTTGGAGATGATGCACTTCCCAGGAATCTGTGAGTGCCACTTTATGACATAAAAATAAACAGTCCAAGATTTTTTTCTCTCTCTCTCTCTATTTATTTGTTTTCGTTTGGATGTGCCGATGTGAACGTGGGTTGGAATACTTTGCCGCCTAGGACCCATTTGTCTCCTTTTTGTGCGTAGAAAATAAGGAAATTCTTAAGGTAGGGATGGCTATTTTACCGATAATTAATTATTAATTATTTTTATAACGATTAAATTAATGTGTGAAAATTAAAAAATTTATAATTTTTATTGATAAATCAGACTGTTGAAAAATTATTCTAATAATTAAAATAATAATTCTTAATAATATGATAAAATAATAATTCTTTTAATTTATCAATCCATCCCAAAAGCTTAAGTTGTTAGGAGGTGGGTTACAATAATTTTTATACTTTAACACTCCCCTTCACATGTGGGTTGGACAATGAATAATTGTGTGATTAAATTAATTAGAAAGTTCAACATATGAATATTTAAGCCTGAGATATATTAAAGACCTAACACACGATGACAATTTTAAATGGGAATAAAGAGTGCAATTACGAGAGTTTAAACTCAAGACCTTTTGCTCTGATACCATATTAGTTTATCAATTTATTTTAAAAGATTAAACTGTTAAGAGATAGACTAACAATAATTTTTATATTTTAACAGATCATAACAAATAATTGACCTACAAAAAGTGAAGGTAAAATTAATGTATTGGCATTGCATGAGGTTTCACGGTTAATTATATACCTTTCCTGCCTGTAAAGCATTTTCCTATAATTACTCACTAGGATTCCAATTTCCACTAACTTGAATCAATCTTCAAATAGGACCAGTAAACTGGCTCTTTTATTTCTTTGGTGAGAGTAATCAATCAGTAGTTGTGTTCATTATATTTGAAGCTGGATATGATCACATGACATGATAATAATGTACCAAAAACTTTTTCTTTCTCCAATCTTCCTTTTAAACGTGTTACTAAACAGAATGAACAGTAACCACATCATAACGAAAACAACACAAGCAATCATAATATGTGGGTTTTATAACTTTGCTTGATCAGCTAATTGACACGGTTTTTTTAGACAAATTATGCGGTTGTCTTTTAAATTATACGTCATGTCACAAAATATCTTTTGAATTTTATTTTGTAACATACGTTTCCTTTAAATTTTAAAATTAGTACAAATTTTCTCCATCTAACATAATGTTAATGGAAAATGGCATGTGAGATGCATGTGATGACAACTTAAAGGGCATTTTAGTAAAGATAAACTGAAGGCACATTAACTTTTAATTAAATACATAAAAAATGATTAAATATTAACAAAAGCCAGATTTCAGTTTTCCAATTTTATCTTCTTCTCTCATCTATTTGACGTTGAGCAGGTTATCTTCTTCAAAGAGCCCTGTCAACCTCAGAATTCAGGTTGCAAACAACAAGTTCCTAATTTCAAACAACCAAGTTCGTGGCGGCTGATATTTGCGAGAATTGGAGATGGCGAAGCGCAGACGCCGGCAACCATACAGTTGGAGATTGATTCCAATATGAAGGTTGAGAAACGACGATTCCGGCAAGGTTCGGCGGTGATGGAGGCGCTAAATTCCGGCGAGATGCTTCCGACGAATGCACGATGAGAAAGAAATTTCTCTGCTGTGGGTGTGGCTGCTGAATGTGGAAGAATGGGAATAAGTAAAACCGGCCACTAATTTCATAAAGCCATGGTCATTTACTTACTTATGAAGAACCTTTTAATGGTTTAATTACGCTCATATGCTTAAGTTGAGAGGTATTGGGAAAAAAACGACAACTTCCCTTTCAAAAAAAAAAAAAAACCCAAAAACGTCAACATAATTGCATAACCTAATTTAGGGGCAACGTCGTAATTTCACTTTCAATATCGCAATTCATACTTTGAACGAGTGTCATGTGTCATTTTCTGTTAATATTCGAACAGAAGGAAAAAAAAAATTATAATAGTTTTAAAATTCAGTGGAACAAATATTACAAAAAAAATTTAATTTTGTGACACGATTTATAGTTTAGAGAGTAATCGTGTAATTTATTATTATTTTTTTTTTAATATGGAAGCTAAATCTAGTTAATAATTTTTCTTTTTTTGGGTAATAATCAGTAAAAATATGTCATCTATAAGAAAGCAATAGCATGATGCAAGAAGCCGCCCCTCGTGACCACAACCATGAACCATCCGACGCCAATGCACATGGTTAGCAATAACCGGCCGCCTCTAAATTAAACTACATTTAAATGACATAAACTAACTTTTTCTTCTCTAAGTTTTATGTTTTAGTGTCTTACCAGCGAGTGAAGCTGCTTTTTTCCTCTATTTTCTTTTTATAAATCTTTTGCTTGAATATATATATATATATATATATATATTTATATTCTTCTTTTCAGTACTGTAACAACACTTCCCTTCTCTCTTTTTCTTCCTAATTACTATAAACTACTCAACATAATTAAGGCTTTATTCACTTTACCAATTCGAGTTTTTAGTTTTAGGTTTCTACAGTAAAAAGCTCTCAGAAAATGTCACATCAAAATTTTCCGCTACAGTAAAAAGCTCTCAGAAAATGTCATATCTTAGCTCGAATCAAAAACTCAAATCTGCGAAGTGAACGAGGCCTAAGTTTTGTTTTCTGAAGGATAATTCAGTGAACTCCTTAAACAATACGTTTTCAAGTCTTCTATTTTATCTGAATTTTGTTGATAAACATTATATATGATCCCCAAAAAAAAAAAGGGTGTCGTCTATCTAAAGTGATGAACTCTATTGCTTAGCACGTCAATGTTCAGAAAAGGGCTGGAGGGGGAACTGGGGAAGGATTCTCTGCATTTATAATGATATAATTAAGTAAATGAAATAAAAAAAAACGTAATTAAGACTTGTCTTTTCTGTTAATTATATCATAAAACCAACATATTAATTAGTACAATAGTGAGTAACCCCAAAGTTGTGGGCAAAATGAGTTCCGCCGTGCACAAATTTCCTGCTTTGTTATAATGATTTTAGATAATGACCCATGGCCATGGGGACGCTCTTGATGGCTTTGCATGATTTGCTTGTTGACTACTACATATTTATGTCACTCTCTGTTGTCACTTCGGGGCTGGAGTTTTGGATTAAAATCAAGTTGTCCAGATTCGTGGGACAGTACGGTTTATTAAGTCGCACAATATCAGATACATGTAGGTTTCAGCTCATTTTTGTTTGCTAATTTTTCAATACAAATCTGTTTCAGCTCATTTTTGTTTGCTAATTTTTCAATACAAATCTATTCCCACCCCCCTTTTTTCTCCTAACTTGACGATTTAGTATGTTATACGTATTACTGTGTTACATGTTCACTTAATTTAAATAAGAAATATATATTTTAAGACGTAGTATATATTCTCGTTTTTTTAGATCAGAACATAAAAAAAAAAAAAAAAAAAATTTCCAAATGACGTTCAATAATATAAAATACAATAAATCAGTCAATATACATATTAATAAGTTATGTGTTCACTTAAGTGCTATAAAAAATACATATTTTCAGAATTAATATACATTGTCACTTTCGTTCAATAACATAAAATACAACAAATCGGTCAATATACATATTAATAGACTATGTGTTCACTTAATTACAATAAAAATATATGTTTCAAGAATTAATATACATTATTATTTCTTATAACTTAACATATACATCTTTACATATAAATATACACAACTTATATTAAATTATATAATCATCATTTCAATCTGATAGATAATACGTGTCGGTTCAAAGACTTTATATGGTGCATATGGCGCATTTCTTGGAAGGAAAAGGCGGTAGTTGAAGTTGCATGACATGGAAGTGGACGACGCGTCTTTGTCTTTGGTTCAATGAAATGTGGTCAAAGTAGATGGGAGAGAAAGGACAACACGCAAACGTCTTTAAAGGGCAAAAGCTTCTACAATCTAACATTCTATTTGCGTGGAAGGTGTGATCAAATTCGGAGTTGGTCATGCAATGTGAGAAAAGCCCCAATATATTATATCCCAAAAGTATTTCTATTTCAACAAGGCCAAAAGAGAGAGAGAGAGAGAGAGAGAGAGAGAGAGAGAAAAGTATTTGATAGGAAGCATGTGGAAAAAATATATATATTTCCAAGTTCGGAGGCCACGTGGGTCTCTAGATGACTTTGACACTCCACCGTCCATCCACGATAATTCTTTATTGGTGCCCCCCCACCCCAAATTTCATTCAGCGAAGAACACTTGTTCGATTCTAAAGTCCTCTCCACTTCTTTGCTTGTAAAGTTGATTAAACAAAAATATTGTAGAACAACCTTCATTAATTAATTAGTGATTAATTAAGTGGTGATGTGGCAGCCACCGTATATATCTATATATCAAACTACTAAAGAAGAAACGCAAATGCGCACCATTTCTATTTTCAGTCTTTTTTTTTGATGTTTTGGAAACTAATTACAATTCTTCATATCAACATGGCCTCAACAATTTTGGAACCTGGATTGGAGAATGCCCAATTTTCCTTTTACTCAAACGTTAATGGTTGTGCCATTTCTTAAGTGACAGGAGTGACTTGAAAAATACGTACTGTAGAGGTGAAAATCAGCTCGTGATCCCAACAATTGTATTATCCGTTTGATGAGACGTTTAATTCATAGATTAGAATTATAAAATTAAAATTATTTTTAATTTACGTGTAATTTTTATGAAAGAAAATACTATAACGAATTATAAATTATAATTCGAATTGAGAATACGAATCTTCTAACCAAACAACTTTCTCTGATAATTGTTTGAGATATCGAGATTGGGAAAATTCCCTAACGCTCAAGTCCGAAAGAGAAAGCTGGCATCTTCCTATTGAAGACTCAAGATCTCACTCCCTTTCGTAACCAGAAAATTTACAATAGAACTTTTTCATAAGCAGAACCTGGCACTCAATTCCTCAAGTTGGGCTGGAATAAGTGTCGAAGTTGGGCTATTATCAGTAGGCCTAGCATGATCAGTTTCAAAAAAATACTGAGGCTTAATTGAGTATTTTAGAAAAATTATTTTTAGTTGTGAAAAAAAAAGAGAGGTTATAAAAAATAGCTGAATACTTAGTAAATTATAATTATAGTAATTGTACTAATTTTAAAATTAATGTAATAATATTTGATAAATTATGAGGTTTAATTGTTGTGAATAGTTAAAAATTACGAGTAGATTATATTATACTATAATATAATATATATAATTACAATATAATATATATTTATTATTATATTTAATATAATAAAAAAAACTATTATGATATAATATATTATATAATTAGAATATAATAATATTATTAAAATAATAATTAAAATAATTAAAAATTATGATTATATTATTTTATATTATACTATAATATATATTATATTATATTATATTATATAATTACAATATAATGTATATTTATTATTATATTTAATATAATCCTATAAAACTATTATTAAATAACATATTATATAATAATAATAATATAGAATATAATAATATTATTAAAATAGTAAATATAATTACAATATTATAAAACATATTATATTATAATATATATAATCATTATTATAATATATTAAACAAATATATTATAATTAATATATTATATAACCATAACGTGTGTAATACACTATAATAGATAATAATATTAGAACTATAAGATTATATTAATATTTAATTATATTAATTATTATTATATTATTATATTATCAATATAATATAATATATAATATTATTATAATATTGTTATAAAATAATAATTATAATATCATATTACTAAAATAATTATAACATTATTATAATGTCATATTATATGATAAAATAATAATATTATTGTTATTAATAAAATTATGATAATATTACTATTACATTATATTATATTATATTATTGTATTATTATATTATATTATATTATATTATATTATATTATATTACGAGTCTGAATTTAATATTGTAAATTTTAAATTTCATTAGGGGTATTAACTATTATGAGTATTATGAAAGTTTCATTAATTATACTATGCTAATTCTCGTATAATCTAAAAACTAAAGTTGCCTTTGGGCTGCTTTTGATTTTTGCTGTACATTCTTCAAAAATTCTTCAAAAAGCACTTTTGAGGAGCTTTATCAAACACTAACACTAAAATCAGCTTTTGCTACAAGTAGAAGCTGATTTTGGGAGCGAAAAGCAATACCAAATGCAGCATAAGCCCCGTTTGTTTCATTGGTTTAACTCAGTTCAGCTCAGTTCAAACAATAAGCATAATTTAAATTTGTGTTTAGTAAGCATGAAGTCCAAATTAGATTTCCCGTTTAAACTGAGTTAAACTGTTTAACTTAGAGTTTAGCTCTACCTTTTAAGTTCAACCATTCAAACAATTTTTTAAACAGAAAAAAGATGCTCTCACTCTCTCTGCTTTTCACACCTACTAAACACTAATTCAAATTTTATTCCCTATTCAGATTAAAATTTTAAATGTACATCTAAACACCAATTCGAACTACAATTTAAACCACATCGTTTGAATTTTTCTTTTCGAATAAAAAAGGTCAAATCAATAAAATTCAAACCAGTAAACCAAACAGATGCTACGGGAAATAACGAAACTTGTAATAAATAGCTAATTTTTATAACTAAATTAAATAAATAGCAAATTTTAAAACTAATTTAATGTTAAGACTTGTTGAAATAAACAACATTTTGTTATGTAAATATGTCATTTACGACTAGTAATAATTAAATTACGTGACAAAATATCTTTTATTTGCGCGAAAAAAATATATTTTTAGCACTCGTAAAAAAAATTTATGTGGACAATTTTTTTAAGTAGTCGTAAATGCAACATTTACGTGGTAAACGACTATTTATTTTAAATAATTTTAAAATCTACTATTTACTTAATTCTACATTCTCTCCGAAAATAAATGTCCACACACACTTCAAAAATTTTTCACGCACGCAACTGTTTTCTTTGTGGATTTAAATTTTAGTGTCCCAATTAATATCTAACTAATTAAATCATATAAATATCATTAATGAGAAACACAAAAGAATTAATTAGAAAACAATAAAAAAAAATTTATACGTGACATAATATAATTAATTAGACAACAATTTAAACACCAAAATTAGACAAAAAAATTTGAGTCCCTTCCTTACCTTGTGATATAAGTTTGTTTGCTAAAATGTAAAGTTTGATGATATTTTCTCACACTTGGAAAGTGTAACGATCACTCGATGCCACATTCAATCGGAGTGCCTAATGAACTTTATTTTGAAGGGTTACATTTCATTTCATGTAAAATTTATAGCACTTTCATAAAGTATTTAACCTCTAATCCAAACTATAGTATTCACCATGATAAAATAAAAGAAAATAGAAATGGACAAAAGAAGATAAACAATTAAACCATTAAAAAAAGAAAGAAAAAATCACTGACAACAAATGACTTTGATCATAGTAAAAACCCAATACAACAAATGTGAGATCGTTCACCGGTAACTTCTATAGGAAGGGCTGTACATACAGCTCTCTGCGTACTTCACCAGATCTTTGGGCTGGGGAAGGCGAGTGGCCAAACCTACAAAATTAATTGAAAAGATAAATACTTAAATCACAAATTAAAAAAAAAAAAAAATCACTGAAAAGAAAGCAAATACTTTTAGCTTTATGCATCACTAACTGAAATTTTTTACGTCTTCTAAAAGCAAAAGACTTACCAAGTTCATATGCTTTAGCAGCTACATTAGCAGCAATGTGGGCTGAGATCTTTCTGATGTTAGCAAACGGAGGGTATATCAGTCCCTTGTCAAAGTTCTCCTGCGATACCTGCGCTGCCAACGCTTCGGCTGCTCCAACGAAACAGAACAAGGCAAATGATGCTAATGAGTTCTCATGGAACAAAAGCCTCTCAGAACATATAACTTGTTGTAATTTGTTTTCTTTTTAATAGGGGTGTTATATAGAGTAATACTGTCAAATAAGTCTCTTGTGAACTTACAAGCTGCCAGAAGCATCTCGTCGTGGACACGGATGGTACCGGACATTAATAGACCCAGTCCAAATCCAGGAAAAATGTAGGCATTGTTTGACTGAATAAAAGCAAAAACGATGATTATTTGATGTTAGTCCTCCGCGTCTCATACAGAAAATACGTCAAAAATTCTATACAGAACAGACCTGTCCAGGCACGAAAACCTTTCCCTCGTATTCAACAGGTGGAAATGGGCTTCCACTGGCAAAAATAGCACGACCCTGGAAGAACCAAAGTGGATTAAAAATAACTCAAAAGCTGTTACAGTTTTACAAGCTTAATTATATAATACAAACATACCTGACTCCAAGTATATGCTTCTTCAGCAGTGCATTCAGACTGTGAAGTTGGGTTGGAAAGAGCTAGGATAATGGGTTTCTACAAATAGTTCAAAACAGTGTTTAGAGTTCGATTTGAAGTGTGCACGTAAAATTCGTTGTCTTTTAGTAGTTTGCAGGTATAAAGATGAAATACCTCATTTATGGTGGACATAGCCTCAACCACTTCCTTGTTAAATTGTCTTCCTACTCCAGATGTCCCGATTAACACTGTTGGCTTGATTGCCTGACAGAATAAAAGATGGAAAAGACAATTAGAAGCTTTATCTCTAAGTTACCGTTAGGAGAGAGAGAGAGAGAGAGAGAGAGAGAGAGAGAGATTGCATACATTGATAGCATCTACAAGTCCCTTAATCGGTTCGTGCTCATGAGCCCATGGCCTCTTGAAATGTTGAAGTGATTCCAGACGAGAACTGACAATCAATCCCTGCAGAAGGACTTCTATCAAAACTCCAAATGATGCAAAAGAAATAATAATCTACTTCAGACAGCAAAGGGGCAAGGGGGCAAGGACAGTTTTCACAACCTTCGAGTCTACAAGCCAAATCTTCTTACGGGCCTCTTCCAGTGGGGTATTTGTCTGCACAGCAAATTGGATGTAACTTCTAAATGTGTTTAATATTGTTCAAATTCCTCAATATTTTCTAATATAATTCCAGAGATATAAAAGAAAATGAGGAAATAATAATAGTAGCTTATAACCTTTTTTGCAATCTCAAGGGCTATAAGTTCTGCTATGCCAGTGCCTGCCTGCAACCATCAAATACAAGTGAGCCGTAAGAACAAAGGGCAGCAGATAATCTTATCAAAAACTTCAAGATTCTGGAATTATGGGAGTTTTAGTCCCTTTTTTTCTCCTTCTACTTGCATATTCCCCAATTTTGACAAAATCCAGTATATATTATTACCCTTCCTTATCACTAGTTGGGAAAGAAAGCAGTTGGTGAATCTTTATCGTGGAATAAAATGACTCACCTCTCCAGCACCAAGAAATAAAAACCTGTGGTCGGATAAGGTTCCTCCAACTAACTTCAATGATGCAACAAGTCCTGCAAGGACCACAGATGCTGTCCCCTGGAATAATGTGATTATATACACGTCAGGCATATTATTATACATTCCATTTCCAATAAATCAGCACCGAAGTACTGAAATTTGAAGTATCTACCTGAATGTCATCATTAAATACAAGGTGAGATGTGCCATATTTGGCAAGCAGATCAAAAGCATTGTGATTGGCAAAGTCTTCAAACTGCAGAGTATAAGGTAAATTTATTTAGACACTAGAAGAAATACATGTATCAGTCCAGTTATCCAAGCAACTAGTTGAAAAAAACCTTTGCACGTAACCATATACCTGAACGAGAATTTTCTCCCCGTAGTTCTGCTTAACGGCTGTCATAAATTCATGTAAAAGTTCGGCATATTCCTGTAGCAGGAAAGACAAGTAAGCAAACTAACTTCAGCACCACATAACAAGATAAATTGTCTCAATGTCATAAGTGAACACCAGCTGAGTTGAGCAGAGAAAATTAACCTGTCCAGTTGCTCTCCTCTGCCTTAGTCCTATGTAGAACTCATCGTTCAGCAGCTTCTCATTGTTTGTACCCACATCAATGGTTACAGGCAAACACTAACACAACCAACATACAATAACTTTACTCGTGGGTAACAAGACAGAGATACAATTGAATTATGAAAGATCAATCATTATTAGAAAAATTATTCTGAACTTTAACAGGATCAAGTTGGCACTCACTGCGGAAGGCCGGACACCTCCAAGTGCTGTATACAAGGAAAGCTTCCCCACAGGGATCCCCATTCCCTGAAGACACAAAAATATTGTTATCAACTAACTCAGATATGTGCGGGAGGGAGAACTCATGTAAATAAAGGAAAAAAAGAAAAAATAAATACACCAAAAACTCAACGTTAATAGCTAAAATTTGACAGCAGGGATCTTTAAGCAGAAAATCACAAACAAAGCCGTTCAAGAAAAATATCCCTACAATTTACCTGACAGCCAAGATCTCCAAGCCCCAGAATGCGCTCCCCGTCAGTTACAACAATTACTTGTATATTCTTCTCAGGCCAGTTCCTCAGTACCTCAAGAATCTTCCCCCTTAATCCAACAAAAATAAACTGTTTCTCAGTTTTTGAACAAAATATATGCATATTATACCCTTGAAATGGGATTTGGTCAGTAATAAGAAAAGCCATAAACAAGATCCTTGGAATTAACCAGCAACACAGAGAACTAGAAAGAGGCGCGACAGAACATACTTCTCTCTCAAACTAATATAAAGACCCTGAGGGCGCATAAAAATGCTCCCATATTTCTGGCAAGCTTCACCAACAGTTGGAGTATAGACAATTGGGAGTAACTCCTCAACATGGTCAATTAGAAGTTTGTAAAACAACTTTTGATTTCTCTCCTGAAAAGCATTGATATAATTAAAAATTTTAACAAATATCATTTTTTGAAAAATCTACACTACTAATCTTCAAGCTCAAAATTAAATGAATCAAATGGATGGCTACCTGAAGATCCATCATGGCCATGTACTTCTGCAGTGGCAATTGATATTGACGAATGTTGTGAATCATTTTCTTCACCTGAAAGTGGAATGGGCATAAACTTCAACTTCTAATATCCAAACAACGTTTACATTCGTTTCGTTAATGATGAATTTTTATTCAAAAAGTGAGCTAAAATCTAAAGCCGGGGAGAAACCTGAAGTTCTTGTGAAACAACTGTCGGGGGTAGAAGACCACGCAAGTAGTGGGCATCTCTCTCTTTATCATTGAAGGCAAGCCCTTTGTTGTGATGTGGATCCCGCAACAAAGTATATCCACTGCAAACCAAAATGAAAAGCAATTAGCCAAGGCAAAAACAAAAACATAACAACAGAAAAAAAAAATATATATATATATGGTCAGTATAGCACCGCACAGTTGCTTTATGGTATTGTTATAGCTAGTCATATTGTCCTTTCCCTTAATTTATTCACATGATAAAAAAGAATTCCATCTTTCCTCAAATTAAACCTTTTATCTTTCTGTCATCATTCTACCATACAGATTCTTAGCCTATAATCCATAACCTTTTACCATTTATTTATGAGATGAATATTAGGATATATGCCATTTGATACAAGACTCATCGAATAGAAAACACAATGAAGACCAGTATATTTTATTATTTTTTGATCACTTTCACGAAGAAATAAATAAGAAATGAATCATAGAACTTTAATAAAAACAAAACGAAAGAAGTATAGGAGGAAAAAATAAAAAATAGAAAACGACACTTTCCCATTCGAGTAACTTTTCATTTGCACATATATCCAACTACTCTTCTTATTAAGATCAAATATATTAAACTGAAAGAAAGGTTCGAAAAATACAAAAGTTCACAAGAACATAATTCATTTCATAATTTTTTTTTCTTTGTTCTTTATTTCAGAGATAATCATCGAAACCCATCTTAACAATCAGATGAAAATTATAATATTTATTTCCAATCCTAATTTGTTAAAAATCATCCCAGCAAAAAAGTAATAATAAAATTAGGAAGAAAAAGAGAGAGAGAGATGGTGAGACCTAGCAACAGAAATGCTCCAGGGGGTGACGAATTGGTCCTCGGTGGCGCTATCTTCGCCGTACACATCCTGGACCCCACCACCAACGGTGGATTTGTTGTCCACCTCAACCACCGACGAAACATCCTTGCTTTCCTTCAACACGCCTTCCATCACAACGGTGCCCTTTCGCTCACCCGCCGACGCCACCACTTTCAGCGAAGCCGCGTATCTTCTCTGCCTCGTTGAATTCGCCGGGCTGTACAACCCCGAAACCCCCGCGTTGTTCTGCATCAAAAAATTTAAATTTAATTAATTAATAATCCAGACTAATATCTAATTAGAAAGAAAAACCGAAACTTTTCCATGAAGATCAGGATATAGAAATATCGAAGTTTTCTTCCTTTTTTTTTGTTTTTGTTTTTGTACCGGAATGAATAGAAAGAAAGAGTCGAGAGCTTTCGAAAAAATTTTCGTGATTTCCAAAGCGGAAAAAAGAGAAAAAAGGAAAACGAGAGATTGCAGAAACCGGAAAATGGAGCTTTTTTTAATCGTTGATCTGAGAAATGGGTTTGGTTTATATTTACCATATAGCATGTTCTGCTGAGGGAGATCATGGTGACAGATTTATGAAGCGAGAGAGTTTTTCGCTTCTTTAGACGATGTTTAGAGAGAGAAAGAGAACTGAGGAGGAGAGATAAAAGCAGAGAGGAGATAGAGTCTTTCGCTTTATAGCAGGTCTCCGAGCTTTTCTCCTACTCTCAATCTCTCTCTCTCTCCACCTGCTGTTTGCGAGGAAAGCAGAGAGAGAAAGAAGAGAGAGATCGGAAATGGCAATGAACTGACAAAGTTACGAGAGAGAGAAAAGAGAGCTTAAAACGTGCGTCTCTCTCTGTGTATATATATTGTGTGCGTCTCTCTCTCTGTGTCTCTGTGTGTGTGTGCGCGTGTGTATTGTGTTTTGAAACTGAATTTGTCGATATATTATTACTAAAATACCCCCTGGGTTTGGACTTATAGCATGTTTATCGAGAGTGAAAAATGGAAATCGATAATTTTTTATGTTTATTTACTCATTTTTACCTTAAAATAAAAATAGAAATATGTAATCTCACATTTAGAGTTGCGAAATGATATTAGCACTCTTTTTACCCTCCAGTCTTGATAATAAATATTAATTACGATTTTATCTTTAATTATATTAATAAATTTGTGAATAAAAAAATAAAAAGTAAAAAATTAAAAAATGTTTTAATTTATTTTCATACCTCTCATATCTACTTGCTCATTATTATTTTTTCTTTTCTTTCTTTTTTACAAGTGTCATGGACAAATTTATATCAATACAAATAATTAATGAAATTAAGATAATTTTTTTTCATGCTTATAATTTGATTCTTGTATTATGCCTATTGCTTTTTATTTTTCAATCTATATACTAAGCTGATTTTTATTTTTTATAATATGTAATGTAATGTTAAATCTAATTTTATATGTTGATAATTTAGGGTAATTATATCTCAATTTTTAGCACGAAAAAAAAGTAATTAATAAAAGCTAATTACTAATTAGTTATCTTAATTTAGATGTTTAGTTTGGTGTCATTAAAAAATCTAATTACTAATTAGTTATCTTAATATTAAGATAGTTAATATAATATACAATTTTTTTTAAAAAATTTAACACACAAAAATCTATTAAAAGATTAGTAAATTTATAACAATTTATTTTTTATTCTGAATGTAACTAAACGATAAATAAAATTAAGACTAATTTTAACTCTAATTCTTAAAATTTAAAATAAATAATTTATTCTGTTTCTAATTTTTTGACTCTAATTCATATCCATTTTGAATCATATCCATTTTGAATCATATCCATCTTGATTCATGTCTACTAAACATGCTATTAATTTCTACTAAACATGCCACTAATTTCTGGGAAAGGACGGAATAGTTGTAGGATGCCAATAGTTTGTGGGACCCAACTTAAGGGGGCCCGTTTTAGGCTTGTGGCTGTGATCCTTGATGACGAGGCAAATTGCTCCACATCAAGGACAAGTGCCCTTAAACTGACATGTGCCCATTTAAAGCTGAGTAGAAAAGGTTGTAGGGTCGCTTAGCAAATTGTTTTTGAGTTGATGAGCCATCTTTTGATTTAGCAAAAACATTGAGCTCTAACATTTTTTTGTTCTTTTCATATATGTTGATGGGTTGAATATTGGATATTTTAACCCGTTTATTTCATTCATTTTAATTTTATTATAGTAAAAAAATTTAAAAAAATAATTACATTTAATTTTTTTATTATAATAAAAAATTTTCATATAAAATTATATCTAAATTTAAATTAAAAATTTAAATATGTGAATTAAACAAACCTTTTATAATTTCATTTTAAAGTCCTATCTAATTAATAGATTGCGTGACATTATAATTGTATTTTGATTGGACCGAAATTGAGCTCATCTTTTAAAATAAATTGAGTTTGATTTTTCCTATTTTATCGTGAGCTTTTAAACCTCTGTTATAAACGAAAGAGGTTAGAGATGAGATAAACTCAATATTTACTTTTTTATTTGAAAAAAAAAATCAAATAGAATTAATTAGCACCAGAAATAATCGTGTGGGGCAAACGCAATGTAAGGTAGGTGAGCTATTCCTACTTAGCCGTCATATCATCACTAATGTTCTTAGAAATGTCATGCAATTTACAGATATGAGTACGTCCTTTTTGTAACCCTAAAATTAAGAATGCTCTTCATCGAGTAATTTTCACGGCTAATGTTACAAAGATCCCTCTCTTTCTAGATGTGATCATGTGCAACAAAACACTTGCCCAAGATTGTTGGGACTATCTCAAACCTTTCTATTTTGTCTTTTCCATTTATTTTTAATTTTATTGGCATAGAATTCCTCGGAATTCTTTAATAAGAGCAAAATTTCACACGGGAGCAACCATAATTTTCAAAAGAGGACAGCCAGAGTCCACCTTGGCACCTTAGAATAAATAATCTAAAGTTTATATTAAAGTTTAGGAAAAATCTTTTATATAGAAAAATCTACAAGTAGTAGTAATATATGAAACGTTATAATATTATTCTATAAATTCGTATATAACTACATAAGTATGCATACATTTGTTTGATCATGACATAATCTAACACTTAACATTTCAGTACTGATAAGCACCGTTTTATTGTAGAATTCTTCCAAAAAAAAAAGCTTAAATTATAATGTAATAGACAAATGATCTATTTAAAAAAGAATAAAAATTATTGGGGAGAGACATCACATGTAAAACTGATATAACACATTTTAAGAGCTTAACTTTACTTAAAAAGTTAGTAAATTTTTCCAAAAAGAAAATAAAACACAAAAAATAGTTGAACTTTTTTTTTTTTTTTTTGTTTTTTTGCTAATGACATAAAAGTTGAACATTTGACCACTATATTTGAATTTTGGAATCATACGTCATTATTATACGGAACAAACGGGAAAGAAAGTAAGAAACATCTCAATAATGTGAAGAAATACGTAATATAAACAACAGTCTCTCTCGGTTTCTATATTTAAAATTTTAATTTAAATTGACATATAATTTTATATGAGAATTTTAAAAAAATTAAATATAATTTTTTATAAGAATTTTTAAATATAATAAAATTTAAATTAAAATTTTAAATTGATAAAATAAATGATGTCAAAATGTGTAAAAAAATAAATAAATGCATATATAAACAAAGGAACAAAAGACCATCCATTGAATTGAATGGTCCATGTTTCCTCAATGAACAATGGATGGAGACCCAGACAACCATGATAATGGCAAATGGAAATGGACCATGGAGAGATCAGTGGGACCCACATCCCACAGAACAGAACAGAACACAACGTGAAAACTGAAGTGGTTCTTCCCTTACATTTTGGCAGTGGAACACTAATTAAAAATTTAAAACACAAGAAGCCAAGCCAACACACAGAGAATGGGTTACATAGACACAAAATCAAACCACGCAACGAATCTGGTATTATGGAGGTTTCGTCCCTGTCTGTTTCAGTATAAAGAGTTTGCCTTTTTATTTGTATGTATGCATGTATATATTGTTATTTATATAGCTCTGCGGCCCGGCGACGTGGCTCCACAGTTTTCCTTTTTTGCCTTGACTTTGTCCGCTTTGCCTTTTGGTTTCACCGTCTTGCGTGTCACCAGATGTGATCTTATCCCCATTCTTTATCGCGGGGTTGGATACCATCTGTCACGTGCATCTATCCCTTTTCTTTGTCTTTTTTTTTTTTAATAAACATTTTTGAGCAAGCCTGTCGCCTTTTATTTAATTATTCTTATTTCTAATCACAAATTTTTATTAAAGTATTTTTTTTTAAAAAAATTCAATTAAATTTTTTTTAATTATAATATTTTTTTTCATATAAATTTATTTTTTAAAAATTTTTAATTTGAACAAATAAAACAAATGAAAAATTCTGTTTTCATAAACTTTTTATTCAGTATATTTTTTAATATGATATAATTTTAATCACATTTAATAATTAAAAACTGACCCTACCTACTAATAAAAAATTCCTATTAGAGAAAGACCCTTTTCGTTTATACTGTGGAAAAAGAAAACTTTTATATCTAGTTTTTATATCTAGTTGAAAATAACATGTTATACCATAGAAGTTATACCTTATTAGTAAGAACTCTGTTATGTTGTTGTATCATGTGCTGTTAGTTTTGCTTCCTTTTTTTTCAGTTTGATGTGATTATGATCAAATATAATAATAGTGAAATTATTTTACCTAAGATTTTTTAAATGTTTTCATGGATGTTGTAAATTTTTCAACATGGCCATTGGTAAATTTTTCATTATTTATATGCTTGAGTAATAACATTACTAAACCATGCATATAAAATATATATATATATATATATATTAAACCCTATGTAAGACAGATTTTGATTGTGAAATTTTTTTTCTTGAGGATTTTTTCTTTTTTGTTTTCTTCCCTTAAGTTTCATATCCACACAGTGATGGAAGCCAATCTCTGACGTTTTTATTTTATTTTATTTTTTTTTATTTTATTTTTTTTAGTGTTTAGAATTAAAAATTCAATATATACCAGTAGTATTTGGTTTGAGAAAAACACAATATAGAATATGCCATTAAGCGTCGGTGAAAGCCATATAAATTGGATTTGAGGCCTAAAAAATTAAGAATGTAACAAAGAAGTTGCGTTGGGTTAATGGGTAGGTGGACATATGCCATTAAGCATGTAGGTAATAGCAATGGCAGTTGAAAGTAGGTGACAATGCAAAGACATACAAAGAACAAACGCTAACCAAAAGGTCAAACCCACTGGCTGTGTATCCAATTCCATTTGACTCCAATTCCAATAATAAGCTTTCTTGTATTTTCCTCTCCCTTTTCATGAGAAGACTAAAGTGATACAAGTTAGGTGGGAGAATTTGAGCGTTGAGAATGAAAAGAAAGTCAATAATTTTTGTGTTTGAGGCATATAGAAATATTTTTTAAAAAAAAATTTTATTTGCACTTACTTCTTAAAATTTATTAATGAGTTTTTATTGTAAATTACCATCAAAATATAACAAACCATTAAACATAATATCTAACAATAATATTGTGTTTTAAAATATGAATAAAGGCTGTAAATTTTTTAGAGAATTAATAAATACATAAGTGTCATTTTATGAATGAACACATCCACTTCAAACATCACAACTATTTACATAAAAGTACATTTTCATTGTAAAGATATCTCTTCATGTATTAATGCATTTATTATAATAAATATGTCTATTACTAATAGATATTCAGAAATGTATTAAAATATATCACTAATTATTGTAACAATTCAAAACAATTCGAATTACAAATCACACACTCACATTTTTCTGCAGAAAACCCATTGCAGCGGGTTTGACAGTCAGTTGGACTGTCAAACTGTTGCAACCCGCGCGCTGTAGCGGGTTTATGCGCTACAGCGGGTCACATAAGCGTTACAACACCCATTTAAACTGCTGCAGCGGGTTTGGCAATAACGTACTACACAAATTGTGCAGTTTTGGCGCCGCAGCCCCTCTCATTTGCGCTGCAGCACTCACATTGTCTTTTAACTCGTGTTTTTGTGTCTTAACATCCAAAAAAATAGTGTGATTTGATTTAAGAGACATATTATAATCTCTCTAATAGTTACCACCCATAATATTTTTTTTGGGTAGAATAAAACCTATATATGTAAAAAAATAAATACAATTACCTATGAAACTTGAATCATTGGAAATACATTTGGACCCATGAGCCAATGGTTTTCATTTGTTCTTTTCGCAATTAGTAACAACGCAAATTCTATAGTTACACTATTTTTTTTTATAAAAATTTAAATTTAAATTTTTTTGTTATAATATTTTTTCTTTATATGCATAATTTAAATTCTTAATTTGAGTTATAAAATAAATATGTATGGTGTGAAACTTTTACAATAAGATATAAAAAATAACTTATCAATAGTCTTTTATTTTAAACTGTTATATCTGTATATAATTTTATTAATTATTATGTTGTGTAATTGCGCTCATTTTATACTAACGATTATTATTATTATTGTTGCGTCCTTTTACTTGTAAACTTCACTAAACAAACATTTTGCTTCTCACTAGTCACTGGGAAGAAATAAAGGAAACAGAAAGAAAAATCAATAAAACAAGTGGCCATGCGACGGTAAATTTTTTATTTAATAAAGGAAAAAGAAAGAAAAATCAATAAAAAAAATGGTCATGCGACGTCAAGAGTTCACTTAATTCTTAAATTTGAATTCTTAATTTAAATTATAATTCATAATAATTATAATATTTTTTCTTATAAAAATACACATAAATAAAAAATAATTTAAATCCATAATTTAAACAGACTCTAAATTTTTTAATTTCTGTTCAACAAATTTTCTTTCCTTTTGCTCTCTCTCTCTATTATTACTCTCTCTCTCTCTCTCTCTCTCTCTCTCTCTCTCTATATATATATATATATATATATATATATAATTATTGGAATGAGAAATTCAAGTACTTAAAATTTTACGAGGAACAGCCACATGCTCACAGATCACAATTTATATTATATTATTACTGCACATTATCGCATATTTATAGAAACTTCTATAAAGATTATGAATGTCTAATTTTCTCGTTTAGTTTGTTAATTTAAGTTTATAATTTGAGTTAATATGTAAATTTTTAAAAGAATTTTTTACTGTAGTAAAAAAAAAAAAAAAAAAAAAAAAGATGTGATTATTTTTAAAATTTTTTACTATAACAAAATTTAAATTCTAAATTCGAATCGGTAAAGTAAACGAGATATGATAATATTTAGAAACAAACTGTAATGACTAAAATGCATTAAAAACATGAGTTGCCAATTAAGGCCTAAGCTTACCAATATGATATATCTTATTTTTTCAGTGAATGCACCATTTTTTTTTTTTTTTTCTTTTTTTTTTTTTTAATAATCAATTGGTAATGAAAATTCATTAAAGAGCCACTAAAAAGTTATGATACAAGATAAATCCAAAGTTATAAAAATGGGCGTCACTCATTTGATTAGACAATATAAACGCACTCTTAACCCAATAATTGAGAGGACTTCTCCCATAAGTGTCACAATAATATGATTCAACTATATAGAAAAGACTCAAGATGAGCTACATCTTAGTCCCTAAATGGGCTCAAGCCACACAATACAAAGTAAGAATAGTGGAAAAATCACCCTCTAGTTAAGATAAAATGCCGGTAGATAGAGAACTCACCACCGTTATCACACTAACATAAACAAAACAAATAAATACTATAAAAGCTTTACAAAAATCCCAGAAAAAATAACCCAACAAGATCAAGCCCCTCATTTAAAAAATATGTGATGCGCCCAGAAAAAAGGCACATGAAATGGCGACAGAAGCATAAAAAATACAACGGCGCATGGATCTCACTCATCTTCGTTGATGGGTGACGACTGCCACATGGCCCAATCCACATTCCTTGCCTCCCTTTCACAAACTAGTTCTTAGAGTTTCAGCGGAGTTTATAGAGTTTCAGTGAAATCTATAGCAAACACGTTCTAGATCTACGATAAAAGAACGATAACTTTTTCCCTTTGAACACAAACTCAATGCTGGTGATCTCTGCAATCTGTTCAAAGAAATTTGGAGGCTAGTAGTCCATCTAAAAAGCCGAACCAACGAGCGTAGAAAAACACCCTCTCTTTGTTCTTGCAAAGTCTTTCTCTCAAACTTTCTCTAAAAACTATTGGATTGGTATTTTTCTTCGTGTTTTGCTCTGTAATGACTATGGTTTTTATTATGACTTTTAGTCCCATTCACTTTGCAGATTTGAGTTTTTAATTCGAGTTGAGATGTGACATTTTTTGAGAGTTTTTTCACTGTAGTAGAAAAAAATTAAATGTGACATTTTCTGAAAACTTTTTACTATAGAAACTTAAAACTGAAAACTCAAATTAGTGAAATGAACGAGGCCTCTATGTTTTCACACCGCTGGATTGCTTCTCTGCTATGTTTTGTGTGGTGTTAGTACAATAAGATTATTGATTTTGGTCAATTGACATTTTTCGTCAATTGTGGAGGATCAATGTGTGTGCTTGACATTTGGTATATTTGTTTGGGTGTTTGATTTTGAATTTCAGTATGCATTTCTTTCTCTTAAGCATTTCAATAGAATTTTACTTGTATCTTTGTTGTTTTTCTGTAGTCAAAAGCCGTGCGAGACAAAATATGTGTTTGTGAATATATTTTTCTCCTTTAAAAAGAAAAAAGGAATATTGGCAGCCAAATACTTTTTAATCCTTTTAGGTACAAGCAAGTTGTTGTCTTAGAGCTTGTTTGGTAAATATACTTTAAATTCTGCTAAGGTATTTTAAATTTTATAAAGAATTTGAGTTTAAAAATTTTATTTTTCATAAAATTTTTATTAATAAATTAAAATTACTGACTTAAATATATACTATAAAAAGGTTTTTAATGATTTAAAACCTGTGACAAGAAGGCGAATGCATAATTTTTTTTTTCCCCTTGAAATTTGAGAATTTGATATTGCGACTGATGTCGCCTTTTTAAATAAAACGTGCAGGTGCAAGGTTTCTATCAAACCAAATTTTCCTCCTAATAACTCTCGTCTTAATTGATAGAAGAAAGAGAATTTTTGTTAATTTAAATGATGTTGCCTTTAAGTTATTTTGAACCGTCTTTTTATTTCATAATTTTCTTATAAAGCTCATCGCTAGCTATCAAAATCCACTTTCATCTCCAGTTGTATATTAGTAATGCCACTAACTTGCCCGTCGCCATCAATTTCCATAACAAATGGAGCAAATAACTAGCTTATTTGTCAAATGGTCTAAAACTTTAAGCATTACAAAATATATTATTTGGAAGTATAAATTGACGTTTGGTTCATAGATTTAGAATCATAATTCAGAATTATTCTCGATTTATGTGTGTTTTTTATAAAAAAATACTATAACGAGTCACAAATTATAATCCGAATCATGACACGAATTCACTAATCAAACATACAATAAATGAAAGTCTTTTCAATTTATACCTGTTAAATTTAATTAAAATCATATTAAATTAAAAGATATACAAAATAAATAATTATTGATGTAAATTTAAAAATTAAAAAATAATATATTTATAAATTTAAATATTTTTTCAGTGCCTATCGGAGAAATATTCATAAATGAAAAGGAAAAGCAACTTTCTCTTTTTTATTAAGCGATACAGCCATTAGTTTAGGATAGTTGAATATAATTGACACAATTTGCAGACATTAATCACTGTTTTGGAACTATTCTATTATTATTCCTGTCAAAAGAGCCTGCCCAATAGTAAACTAGGAATCAAAATAGCATTCACACCCAAAAAATTAAGAAATAAAAATAAAAAATAATAATGCAAATAAAAAATAAAGGCACGAGTAGTATCCAACTTTCACGAAAGCAACGGTTCATTGAAGAAAAATTTTCCAACATTTACTCACTGTGCATGACAGGGCAGCCATCTGGTGGAGGCTCATCTGATTGCTTGTCGTCTGAGAAAGTGGAAATGCGAAAAGAAAATAAAAAATTGAAAAATTGCAAAATGAAAACACTTTACCCACCACCTTACAATTTTTAAGCCAATCAAATCAAATTTATTGATTTCTTTTTATTTTAAGGCAAATTTACTTATTTCTTTTATTTTGACTGCTCCATCATATCCAAAGGTTGAAAAATTAATATCACTATTAGTAGGATTTTTTTTTTTCACCGTAAAAATGGTCTATTTTGATATAATTTTAGAGAATTTTCATAATAGAGAATGTTCTTATTAACTAGCGCAGGAATTATTATTTTAATTATTAAATTAAATTTTTAACTGTCTATCTTTAAGTGTTTACATTAAAAATTTATAATGAATGATACAAATGTCTCGTTTATTTTATTGATTTAAATTTTTAATTTTAAGTTTTTATAATAAAAAATTTTCAGAAAATATCATAATTAACTTTTTCTATTTTAATGAAAAATTCTCAAAAATATCACATCTAAATTTGAATTAAAAATTCAAATATGAGAAGTGAACAATCTAAAAAATCACTCTAATCACAAATTTGCCCGGTGAAAGAGTATTCTAATAAAGAAAATCCCGCTATATAAAATGTGTTATAATATTCCATTTTTCTTGTCAAATGAAAAATGGGCATTTTTCTTTTTTTTGCAAAATAATAATAAAATATGGTCGTAACTATTGAATAATAAAATAAAATAATGTTTGGTATGACTTTGAAAAAGGGGTGGTGGGAGAAGAACCGCGTCGACTCGCTACCTCCGGTGAAACCAATGAAATTGGTGGGGCCACCTTTAATATGATGTGCACCACAAGTCAATTCTGAACCGTTCAAGGTTGAACCACTCTTTAGTCTTTATCCATGATGAATTGAAGACCCTGAACCTTGTCCATTTTGGAGGTTCTCTCATGTATCCTTTTTACTTGGAAAGGTCAATCAAACTTCATGGCTTTCCTTTTCAATTTTTTCATATTTTTTCTTAAAAAAAAAAATCAATTTGATACGATATATTTCACCACTTTATCACATAGTATTTGAACAAACAATCTCATTGTAATACCTAATTTCTTTTTATAAATATCATGTCCGTACGTTGAATCTATTTTTGAAAGCATAAGTCATTTTTACCCTTAGTCTGAAAATAAATTTAAAAGGAAAAAAAACATATTTTTTAATTAGTATCTAACCAATCAAATCATGTCATGTCATTTAAAAAAATTTAGATTACTTTTTAACTTACTCTTTTATTTTTATCATGAGATGATATTGTATAATTTAATTGGTTAAATACTAATGAAGACACTAAAAATTAGACAATAAATTTAGATCCAAACTAATAACGTGTTAAAGATCGATAAAAAAAAGTAATGTGTCAATAATAAATTTTCTTATTTACACCAATTTTTGTTATGCATAAGAATATTAATATTCCGTAAAATCTAGGCTATTATCATTGATACATTTTATTGAAGTTATTGCAACTATTGAATAACTTTGAGATTGTTTTATTAATATTTTTGAGTAATCTTGACAAATACATCTTAAAAGTGTATGAGTTGAGATTTTTATCCTTTACTCTTGATGCATAACTTTTTTAGTCAAATTATTACACTAACAAAAGAGTATTTATCAAGAGTAAAAGGATAAAAGTCTAAACTCATGCACTCTTAAAGATAAATTCTCTATTTTTTTAATATTTTTCTTCACATAAAAGAAAACATTGAAGAATTATATATCAAGCAAACTTATCATCAATAGACAATATTCATCATCTAAGTACAGATACTTGTAGATTGAAAAATCTGGTTTCACAATTCCAGTCTTGAAGAATTGCCAATGTTTCAATCTTGGGGTTATATACTTTACTATATGATGATACATATTTACATCAAGAAACTTTGTCTAATATGTAACCAAACTTGGAACGAAACAAAAATTCTTTCCATTAAACTATCTTCTATCTCAATTGGAAGTTCAATGTCTTGATGCAGTAAGCAAACATGAATGCAAAGAAGACACTGAAGCCAACCAAAACTACAGCAACTTGTCCCATGAAATCTGGGTCATACCCAAAATGGTTCTCTATGTACCATTTGATTGTGGGTTTAATTGACATCCCAGGAACACTAATGGTGTCTTCAACATCACCGTACTGTGACACAATCAGTCCGTACACTGTCCATGCCACTGGGCAAATCCAATAGTACCAAATCCACCACTTGGGTATTCTCTGAAAAATTCAACACAATTTAATTGAAGGGTTGTTCAAGTTATATATGCAGAGCAGTGTATTTATCATCATTAGTAGTTGTATGTCAAATTGACCGGTAAATTATTAATCAACATTAATTGAAATTTGATTGATCACTAAGTTATTGATAGATATATATATATTTTTTAAAAAACTATTATTTTTCTAATTGAACAAAGTTTGACATTTGTTAAAATAACACTTTAAAAAGGGCATTATATCATAATTCACGCTCGAGATCACATATTATGATACACGGACACACATAATTTTACGTGTCAATTTTACTATCAATGATACTTTAAATAGCTACTTTTTGTACTCACCGGTTTTGGTATAAAGAAACCGGAGAAGAGATTGAAGAGAGCATAGAAAGCGGCTGCGAAGATGGCTGCTACTTGGTGGTTTGGTGTGATTGAAATGGTCATCATTCCATAGTATGTGAAGTATAGGAAGGAGAAGAAGTTCACAAAGAAGAACCAGAAGAATTTGGCCGCTGTCCATTGGAAGCTCACCATGGCATACACTATGAGAGTGTAATATGACGTTTGGACAAACACATATGGGATTTCAGCTATCATCTGCATGTCACGTGATTACGCTTCAATCAATGGGGTCAAATAGAATTTAGCTTGAGTTTATTGTAAACTTGTTCATTTACGCGTTCTTTTTAAATCTAGAATACTGATATTTTCACCAACATCGATATTTTCATCCTTAGTCTGATGAGTTTGTGTCACGCACCTGTGCAAGAGCGTAAGGTAAAGCGGAGTACATTCCCGCAGCTCTTTCTCGATAGAACACCGTTCTTTCTACGGCTACTACTGGCTGCACCGTCGAGCAGTTGTTAATTCCCACAAACAGCACGGAAGCATACATAGCTCCAATGATCATGGTCAGATCAACAGAGCTCTCCCTGATGGTGGAAATACAGTTATGGATATAACAAATTAAGTACCTTTTTTTTCCCAATCCAAAATAATTAAAAAGACTGAATTTGTTTTGTAAAAAGACTGAATTCGTTTTGATGTAAGAAGTGGATACAAACCTTTTAGTTCCAACCTTCCAGAAAATAGTTCCAAGCATTAATGCACAAGCCAAGGTGAAAAAGTATCTAACAAGGTTATAATCAGGACTTCTCCAATAAGTCCACCATTGCTTCCATAGGCAAGATTTGAACTGTCCCCATGTTGACTGAGAATACTGAGTTGGGAAGTAGAGGTCTTTTGCTCCCGGTGGTGGCATGCTTAATTCCTTTACCAAAGACTTGTTTCGCCTGCACATAAGGCTTATATGTCAGCTCAGGACCAAAACAATATAGGAACCATAATTTTGCTAAACATTTATATATGAATACAAAATGACTTACTGGTGCAAGGATGATGATTTGTAGTATTCAGCAAAGTCCATCTTAAGGCGGACTTCGGCTGCTATTGAGCTCACTTCCAACATCCAGGTCGCTGGATTGTACTTCGGTTTGATTTTTGGCACTCCAGGAATTGCCTGCACCAAGTGAAAATTTAGACTCAGATACTGCATTTGGTAAAAAACACCACTGGACAAAGGGAAAGTTTCAGGAGCATGTAAATTAGTACCTCAAAGTATTCAATGACCTTTTGAGAGTTGCGGCCCAAAGGTCCAGCGTAGATCACTTGTCCTCCTCTCTTCATCAACAGGAGCTATTGCACAAGTGCAAAATTGTATCATATAAAGTCAAAAGAGAAAAAGAAAGGGACAAATAAGAGTGATTGAAAGATAGGTGAAGTTGTTTTTAGCTTTTCCTTACCTCATCAAAGGCTTCAAAGATATCAATGCTAGGCTGGTGAATTGTACAGACAACAGTTCTTCCAGTGTCGACGGTGTTTCTCACGGTCCTCATAACAATAGCGGCCGCCCTTGCATCAAGACCCGAAGTTGGTTCATCCATGAAAATGATTGAGGGATTAGCGACAAGCTCCACGGCAATTGTCAACCTCTTTCTTTGCTCAGTTGACAACCCTGTAACTCCTGGAAGCCCCACTATGGCATCCTTGAGATTGTTGAGCTCCACCAATTCCATCACTTCCTCCACAAAAATCTGCAAAAAAATAAAATAAAAAAAGGTACTTTAGACTCTTGGAATTCAATTTTAATATTTTTCTAGTTGTGCAGAAAAGGTAACACAAATCATAGTTCTTACCATCTTTTCCTCATTGCTGACTTCCTTAGGGAGCCTAAGGAAAGCAGAGTAAATCAAGGACTCTTTGACAGTGACTTGGGGTGAATGAATGTCATTTTGTTCACAATAACCAGAAATTCTTGCAAAGGTTTCTTGTTTCTTTGGGAACCCAGAAATTCTAATATCGCCTTCAACATAGCCTCCCGTCTTCCTTCCTGCTAAAACATCCATCAAAGTAGTCTTTCCAGCCCCACTGACTCCCATTAGAGCAGTCAAAACTCCAGGCCTAAATGCGCCTGTCACTTCACAAAGTAGTTGCAGCCTATCCTCTGTTACTCCTTGTTCCTTCATTTCCTGTTACAGAAAACCAACCAAGTTAGCCAATCAAAAATATGGTACTTATGGCTTATCACTTGTAGAAAAATAGGATATGGAAATGGGGTTCTTACCGCGGGCATGTCCACATAATAGTTGACACTGTCAAAGGACATTGCAAGAGGAGTGAATGGAAGAACCATTCCTCTCTTGGGAGCAACTCCATTGGCCCCTTCAAGAGTCGAATCTGTGTTTCTACTTAGTCCATTCCGATTGGATCGACTGTTCATTCGTCGGATTGCCATCTCCCCTGAAAGAGTTTTTTTTTTTTCACCTAATTAGAAAACTAGACAATGTAACATTCACATTGCATACCACAAATTGTCAACTTTTTTACTTTTCTTGATTCTTACTTGTGTTGTTTCCATCAGAAGCAGATAAGGATCGAGGAAACGACTCGGTCTTCAACGTAGGCCTACGGAGTCTCGGTTCTTCCTTGGATTCTTCTTGGTCTCCCTCCATCTCCTGTGCATCTTCCTCAGATATAATGGCTTGTGGTTTCCCAAGTGCTAATATTTTAATGCAAAAAACATAAGAAGTTCTAGTCAACTAAAATAAGCAAAAAAGGATCAAGTAAATAAATCCAAATCACACATTGAGCATAGTGTTGGTTCTCACGATTTAGATACATAAGCGCGAATGTGAAAAGGACGTTGAAGAGAATCACAAACCCCAGAAGAGCTCCAGCTCCAATCCAATACCAATTTTTGTCAGGAAAAACAACGAAACTATTGAGTACTGCCACGCCTAATCGGGTTGAATTATCCGAAGCCTACATTAAAACAAAGAATTATTCAACAAATAATAAACAAAAACCAGCTTTTCAAACAACTAAAGGAAATAAAACATAAACATTTAAGTTAAAACATACCAATTTGTTCATCCATCTAGGAGCAAACATTTCATTCACGGAAATGGCATTGAAACCATATGAAATAGGTGAAACCCAGTAGCCCCACACCCACCAATTTGGAATTTTATCTGTTGAAGAAATGAAACAAGTATCTCATTAAGGCATTCAACAACTTTTAGACATTATAACTAGTTTGAAATTTGTCAATCTATGTTGGTTGTGACAAACCTCGAGGAACAATGAAACCTCCAAGCATGAAAACAAGAAGTAAAGCAAGTGCCCCACCAGTGTTGGCAATGATCATTGTCCTACAAACTCCAGCAATAAGCCTAAAGATCCCAGCAGCCATTTGTTGTATTAGAAATACCAGCAATAGTTGCTTGAAGAACCTGTCAAGCATTTTAACAATCATTTATAAGTACTAGAGATAGAAAAGAAAAGAAATTAATTATAGATCAAATCTCATTTTCCTGACATCAAAAACATTCTTAAATGAGTCTCCAGTCCACTAAATTATTTTAAGTTAAGAGCACGTTTGTTTTATATACTTAAACTCAAATTATTAATTTTGTTATAATGTTTTTTTCTTATAAAAAATTTAAATTCCAAACTTCAAAATAAAAATCATAATTTGATTATACCTTCCAACATGCCTTAAATCTTTTGTCTTTTCGGTTGTTAGAATCTCAACTAAAAAAATACAAACTTCCTTAAATTTGCGCTCTAACATATAAAATTACAAAACTAACTTCCACTAAAGCCGCATATGGTTTTCATGTGCTTGTCCTTTTGTTAAGATTTCAACAACAGATAGGCAAAAATACTAATTTGAGACAATTTCATAGATCAGGAAGTTATTTTGTGATGTTTTAAAAGTTAGAGACTAAAATGTAATTTTAACCCATAATATAAGGATTAAAAATGACATTAACCCAAAAAGAGAAATGAAAAAAAAAATGACCTGCTAGCTTCGGGTGCAAATCCAATGGTGTAATAAGTCATGATCATCCAAACAATGGATTCTAACACGGATATGGGAATGGTTAGGAGGGCAGTTGGGAGTGTGAAAGTCCATGCAGGGTGGAAAAGGAGGTCTCTTTGCTTGTAAAACACGGGCAGTCGTACAATGGTCATTGAAAGCTCAGAGAAGCCATTGAACATGTTTGTGATAATGGAGAACAACAGTGCACCAATAAAAATTGCACCATCTTGTTCATTTCTGGAGTGCATTTCGGTCCTCAAGAACACGGTCGAGGCTATTATGGCCACTATGATTATTTGGACCGTCTTGAATATGTAAACAAAAGAGTTTCTCTTTAACAATAGCCATTCCTTGTCAAAGCATGCCTTGAGAAGCTCCATTTTGGGGACTGAATATTTTGAGAACACAAGGGCTGCTTTGTGGCTTCGTGCCTTGTCGAATGGAACCGAGAGCTCGTTTTCCAGCCGCATGCCCACGTGGAACCGCTTGAACCGGTTTGCGAATTCGCGAACCGGCACGTACCGGTACGGCTGGTTCCTGTCCGCCCAATATTGCTCTTGGTCTTTCCTTGATGTCACCTGGAAAATGCGAAAACATTATGACATGCATGTGTACATTAGGACGTGCTACAAACACCTACAATGTTTAAAGTATCAAATTTTAGTATACGGATGTCAAATTTAACACCAAATATTAATTTGTTAAATTTTAATAATTTTCTTGTTATTGGTTGATGTATTCATTTATTTAATCGTTACAAGGTGATTATTTTTAATTTATTTTGAAATTAAAAGTTTATATTTTTGCAAGTTTAAAAATTAATAATTACGGTAAAAAGGTAGCATTGAAGCCAACACGATATATTAGCCTATAAAACAAAATAGCATATTACATTTATTATTTTTACTTGTTTGGTGGCAATGTAACATTGATATTGACATTGTATTGGCGACAGACTAATGCTCAAGTAAAAAGGATAATTATTAAAAAAATAAAAATAAAAAAAAGACATTTACGTTTAATTCATAGATTAAAACTATGTAATTATAATCATTTTTAATTTACGTATATTTTTTATAAAAAAAATACTATAATAAATCATAAATTATGATTTGAATTAAGTGATGAATCTCTTAATTAAACAACCCTATAACAAAAGCACAATAAAGTTAACAATTAGGCCCACGGGTGAGACTAGGTTTACCTCTTGTAAGAAATCGGCAGTTCCTTTTCTTTCGGGGCAGCGGAAGCCACAACTGGCAAAGAAGTCGAGAATGTGGTCTCGTGGGCCCTGGTAGACGATCTGGCCCTCGGACAAGAGGATAATGTCATCAAACAGATCGAACGTCTCAGGAGCAGGTTGAAGTAAAGACATCAATACTGTAGCTTCTGTGAGGCGCACAATTTGCTGTAGGCATTTCACTATTTGAAATGTTGTGGAGCTATCTAGACCCGTTGATATCTCATCCATGAAAAGTGTTTTCGTGGGACCCACTATCATTTCTCCTGTAATATCAATAAGAAAAAAAAAATCACTTTAGCATCAAATATTTAGTATTTAATTTATTTATTTAAATTGAAATGTGATTTTATGTAAAATTTTTTTACTATAATAAAAAAATTAAATATTATTATTTTTGAGAGTTTTTTTATTATAATAAAATTAAAATTTTAAATTCAAATCGATAAAATAAATGAGACTTTATATTAAAATAGTGAATAATGTAACTTTTTTTTTGGCTGGTCTGCGAATGGTGTAACTTGAGTCGGAAGAATGTGAATTCAAACTCGTGTGAAAAAAAAAATGTAAAAAGTGTACTAGGGATATAAACTCTTGCAAGAGACTTAGTGCTATTCTTTTAGAGTGTAAGTTAAGTATAATTTTTGAAGTTAAATTTAAGTTATAATTTAAGTTGAAGTTGTAACTTGAATAAAGTTGAATAAAATTAAATAAAATTAAAATTTAAAAGAATATGAATTTGAATAAAGTTAAAACTCAAGTTATCTTTTTTTGAGTTTTTTAAACAAAAGAACAGACCCTAAGGGTTGTTCTTTTACAACAAAACTAAAAAAAAAAAACTCAAGTTAAAATTTTATTCAAATTCACGTTCTTTTAAGTTCTAACTTTATTCATATTACAATTTTAACTCAAGTTATAACTCAAATTCAATTAAAAATTATACTCAAATCACACTCTAAAAGATCAAATCTTAACTTAAAAAAAAAATAGTGGGATCTACCTGAAGAATTTACGTAGAACCCAGCGCTATGTATGTGATTGGGTCATAATAGCCCAACCGGATTAAAAAAAAAGTTTTTCACCGCGAAAATGGTGGGTAGGTAATTCGACATACATATATATATATATATATATATATATATATATTTTGTCCTTCAGTTGCCGATGGGGGCAATTCAACACCTTCTAAATTGTCAAGACACAGGACCGAGTACATATGGTTTAAGTAATTTAATATTAATATCTTTGGAGCTAAATTCAATGTATAAAGAAGGCCTGTCTGTATCATGCACGACTTCGTAAAGTATGACAATGGACAGTTTACTTATCAGGACAAAATTAAAAAGATGAAGGGGAAAAAAAAAAAAAAAAAAAAGCAAAGAAAATGTTTGGAAGTTGACCTGTCGTGACTCGTTTCTTTTGCCCACCAGATATCCCTCGCTGCATCTCATCTCCAACAATAGTGTCCTTGCATACGTCCAGCCCTAGAATCTGCTCCATTTGTCATTTAAAAAAAAAAAAAAAACCAATTATACATATAAATTCTAAAATAAATACATGTTGTATTTTCTTGGAAACATCTTACAGCTAATTAATCTATTTGTTTAGAAACTTGGCTCAATATTTTTTTTGAGGGATTTAGAATCTTTTTATTTTTTATTTTTTATTTTTTAAGGCAATAAGTTTAGTGACCGACCATATGTGCAAAAGAAACAAATTAAGAGGACATATTAGGCTAAGGGCCCCTCATGGCTCATGATACAGTGGCAAGAGACAGTCTATATAGTTGTCAACAAATTCGGCGAGAAGAAAATTTAGAGTATAAATTTTGGAAGGGAGAAACTACACCTTATAAGTTTGAGTTGTTATACTTATACATATCATATATGGTCTCATTTTTTTTTTTGAAAATGGAAGTTGTATTATTGATAGCAATTTGCATAACCAAAGTCTAAGATCTTTTGTTGCCTTCCTTGAAGGATCAAGGGAAGTGGTGGATTTGGAAATTGAACTTACTCTGAGAGTGTAGTCAGTAATGAGGCTGCTCTCAACTCCTTCCATTGCAGTTGCCTGAAAATTACAAAAAAATAAAAAATAAAAAAAAAAAATTGTGAGAAATGTAACGTTGGCTGTGACATGATTGAAACAAGTCATCAAAGTTTCTATAGTTTGTTTTTTTTTAATTAGTTTTGATTTCTTACCTTCATGTATAGGTCTAATTCGGCCTCTGGAATGATTCCGGCATCTTTTTCTCTTCTAGCAACCTCCGCAAGGAGATCTGAAACAGAATTAGTGATGATTCAAAATGTTATCGAATCTTTAAAAATTAAAGGAGAAAAATTAATTAGTTAAAGATCATGGCATTTTGATATGTGATTTGCTAAGTATGAATTACCGTATCGAGTCCCAACTCCGAGACACCTCGCTGAGAAATCTAGGGTTTCTTTGACAGTCATTTCACCAACATGAACATCATTTTGGCTAATGTATGCAGAAGTCTTTTGTGGCACAAATTCATTGAGCCTATGGCCATTGTAAGTGATTTCTCCTTTGACCTGTAACCCCATCATAATTATTTTTATTATTTATTATTGACATGAGATAAAATCATATATGACATCATAAATTTAGTATGACTAACCTTTAAGCTTGGATCCAACTTTCCAGCCAAAGCTAGCAAAAGGGTTGTTTTCCCTGAAGATGGTGGACCTAATAGAAGAGTCATCCTACAGCCAAAAAAATAATAATAATAAAAAAAGGGAACAAAAAGAAGGTACATTATTACCTAAAAAGATTTTGACAACATTTTGTTACTTTCACACTTACCCTGGGAAAGTGACTTTTTTTCAAATCTTTTGACTTTGTTTGAGTTGGTTTTAGGAATTATTAGGTATATAATAAAGCTTAAAGTACGAACCTTGATGGTTTAACAATGCCAGTGGCATCTTTTAGAATGGTAAGTTTGGTTCTCTTAGCCAAACAAATCCCAACACAACCAAGTGCCGATTCTGCAATATTCAGAGCAGCATTTGGGAGGGTTGGAAGTGCTCTGCTGCCAACATAGCAGTCTGCTTCAATTGTCAAATGCTCAAACCTAACCTCAACTGTTGGAAGTTGGACTCCAACCCTGAAATCACAGCAATATATATATATATATATATATATATATATATATGAGTAATTACGATAATTACGAATTGGAGGACTCATTTCCAGTAAATTAGCACATCATCCAAAAAACAGGAATCAGTATTTCACCTTTTTTGAGTGTGAAGATGATAGAATAATTAAGTGAAAAAATGCCAAAAAAATTAATTTATTAAGTTTTTACTTTATTATAAGCTAATTTGGTAACGTTTAGTGCCCTGAAACAAACATATATGATTTTAATTATTAAATTAACGTTAATTAAAAAGAAAAGCCAAAAAGAGAAGAAATAATGAGCACAAAAGAATTCAACAAATCCGGCAGTTTGTACATGTCATGAACAATACTATACAGTGCATGCATGATTGCGAGTTTATTTATATATGTGTCTATTACCACAACCACTAAGACATTGACTTGGGATTTATTTTGCTTTATTTTAAGAATATTCCATTAACCCTATGAAAAGGAAAACTTAACCGTATTACTATCCTAACATTAGAATAAATTATCAAAAAAGGAAAAAAAAAAAAAGTTTTCCAGAAACAAAAAGAAAACACTGAAAATCTCAAATGTTAATGCGACTAAGCTAAGACACTCATATAAATCGTATAATTAACCTCTTTGAACTTGAATATGCACAAAAATCAGTTGAAAAAGAACAACTAGAAGTAGAAACTTACTTGTCAATTCTGTCTCGGAACTTTTTCAAGAACTTCTCATTATCTTCTTCAGCAACCTTGAAAATCCTATCAATGAATCTCTGCCTGTCGTTTATGTCGAGCTTTCGGACGTCGATTACTTCTCTGTGGACGAAACCATTGTTGTTACCGTGCTGATTTTCGAGGGCCGGCTTGAAGATGCTCGTCCGCAGCCGATCATACGTCGGAAGCTTCTCGATGGCGGCCCACTTGAGAGCCTCCTCTTCTTCGTCCACGTGGCTGCTGCTCCTCCGAGAATGGTTTCTCGAAGCGAACATCTCCTCCATGCTCCAGCTCGCTCTGCTCACGCTCCTGCTTATGCTCCGCCCCATGCTCCGCGCCCTCTCAGCCGGCTTTTCGATCCCCTCCATTCTTCTATAATTCTCCGCCTTCATTTTATTGCAATCAAAAACCGCATCAGTTCGGCATCATACACTCTTTTTTTTTTATTACAAATTAATTACCAAAAAAATACATCACACTTAACTTACCTTATATATATAAATATATATATATATATATAAACTAATTGAGTAATTTCTTAAATTACAAGGTAATTAATTAAAATTAGGGAGTTGGTTTGTGTTGGAGTTTCGAAAAGTTTCCAACAATTTGATATTCCTATAATTTCTCACTCTTTTATTCTCTTGTTATGAAAGAGTGAGATTGAGGAATATGATTTTCCAGAGAACTAGTACTACTACAAGTCGTGTGCAAAGAGAAAGTTTGTGGCTATTTATATATACATGCAAAGGGGAGGTGATACAATCAATGATTGGATATCCTCGAGAGAAACTTCAAATTTTTTTTTTTTTAATCAATAAAATAAGACTCAAGGGACAAAGGTCCTTTAATTACTTAAATAGTATCCAAATTTGACTACTTCCTCCATAGTGGGGTCCATATGCGGTCACGTGAGTGGCACGTGTAGTGGGGGTTGGTGACTCTAGGATAACACAGCAGAGTGTGGGTGGGCTGTGGGGTCAGTCAAAAAGTCAAAGAATTCCAGCGATGTAGGACTCCTTAATTTATTTTCATTTCCTTTTTTTTTTTTTTTGGAAGGATATAAAATATGGTTTCGTCTCCAGTCCGGGCGGCACCTATCTTTTTAGCCTTTTAAAAGTTAGTGCTTAAGAAACGTATGCCACGTTTTATTTGTTTGTTTAATGTGATAGGTATTGTGGTCTGATTTGATGATAACTGGATGTGAGTACAGCTAGGTAGCTGGTAGGAAGGTTTTATTCTATTCAGTAGATGGGCAATATATGTAATACCCCAAACTAACATCAATTAATTTTTATTTTTATTTAATTTTTATTTTAAAAACGTTAAACATTTAAAGTAGGTAAAATAATGTCCAACACTTCAAATTCTTACTTTCATAAGTTTATGAACTTTATGCATTTAAACTATAAACTTATTTATGTTTTGGATTCACGGTTTGTGTAAAAAAATGCTTGTATGCCATAGTTGTTGAATTAGGATATTCTTTATTTATATTGGAAGTGTTTGATTTCAAAGTGAGTGTTTTAATTGTTCACCTTGCATTTAGACCCCCTCTTAAAGGAAATACATGTTCTGTTTGATAATGATTTCTTCTATAACAAACACAGATTAATTGATTAAAAAGTGATCATGTGGTCCTTGAGATGGACCCGACCCTGAAATTGTGAAGGTTGCGGGTTTGTAGATTTAAGAGAGTGCCGCAGCCTAAAATTTTCTCAACCCGCACTGGTCGGGTAGGTTCAATTTTTCGGCTCAATCCTACTCTACCCAGCCGATTTACACCCCTAATGGGCAATATAGTAATATAACATCAATTAAATAATACAAAAACGTTAATTTAGTAAAGGAAATGTCTAATAGGAACGATAGTGTATCTTTTTTCATTGAATATGTAGAATGTATGTGAAATAAGTGAAGCAATGACGAACTAACATGTACATCACTGGAATTGTAGTCTTTAAAAAATTGAGAGTTAATCATTTTATAAATGGACGGTGAAAATTGTGATTGTTGTATGGAAAATTCACAAACGAAACGTCGGATAACGAGCGAGCCACACGTGGCCTCTATGCCTGCCACGTCATGTAATCCTCGACGTCCAAGCCTCGTTGGTCTCTCCCGAATGGCAAGAGAGTCGAGCATACAAGACCAAAACCGTCGATCATATACATAGTTGAGATCTGCGAGATCGGCCCGGGTAAAGTAGCGCGATAGAGTTGACCTTGAGAAACTACCCTTGGCCGATGTCAGCACAGGTGAAGAGGGCAGACTTGAACAACCGACTCCACATCCCAAGGCCCCTAAGGTGATTGGTTGAATATCCCAACGTTGCGTATGAGTTTGGAGGAGGTCAGTTGCACAGGAAATGATTACAAACCCCTTAAACCACCTGAAATAGTTCAAAAGGTATTACAAAAGAGCTGCAGAGCCGTAATAAAGAGACAAATTGGATGAGTGAACAGTTCAAAAGGTGTTGGTAGGCTATGGTCTAGGCATATAAGACAGTAAGCCACTCGAGTGAATGGGCCCACTTGGGAAAAGCCCGCTGGTCCAAACCGTCCACCCATTGGGCAAGACCCAGGAGAGATGGGCTATAAAAGGGGAAAGACCCCCCCGAGAGAGAGGGGGATTGCTTCCCATGTATTGAAACTCACTTGTAAATGAACGAACAAAAAAGAAATACAATACAGTGGATGTAACTCTTGTTTTATAAGGGTGAACCACTATAAAACCTTTATGTCTTCTATTTTTGCACGGTATAGAGTTTTCTTCTTCGGTAATTTACCAAGCAATACTCCCACACACTGCCATATTCATATAAAACACTAGTTCCTAACCGGTAACTAAACGGGATGCCGCGGGGTAACCCGGTATGACTTTGTTGGCGAAATTTGCCTGTCAACAGTGATAATGTTTTTTTCTTATGCACGGTATATAATTATTAGGTTTAATGACTAGTTGAGGAGTTAAAGAAGCAAAAGAACAAGAAAATAATATTAGAATACAACACTAGTGCAAGCATTTCGAGTTAAAACACAATAGTTTAATCTTGTAGTGTTTAATTTAGACGCTCTAAATTTTGTATTTCATTTCTCGTTATACACTTGTCAACATACGTCTCAAACAATAGGAATTAATAGCAAAATTGACAGTGAAAATTAGTTGGGAGTTGCTATAGTTCACAAGATGGGCTGTCAGAACGATTAGATTAGTCGCTTATCAGATGAGTCATCAAACGGGACTACCAACTTGGCATCCAAGATCAACACGGGAGATCCTCCTTTTCAGTATATATTCACAGCACAATATTGAATATTTTGTTAGGTTTTTAGTGTTCTATAAATTTTCATATAAGGTTATTGACTAAGGTGTTTGTTTAATAAGTCAAATTACTTTTTTGAGGACGTTCATTTAGTGTTGGAGGAAAGTTTAATAATTAATCTCTTTTTGTCAATTTAATTTTTATTTTTAATGT